>CM053027.1:124291100-124441100 GCA_028564925.1 Lithobates sylvaticus
ACACCAGGATTGTGTGACAGCCAGGACACCCCTGCCATTACATTCACAGCAATGCAGGTGGTGCAAGGAGGAAGTCACAGGTTTGTGGGGGGGGGATTGGTGGGGGGAGGAGGAGAGGGAGGGGGGGACACCTGTCAAAGATAAGAAGGAGGAGTGATTTGGGGGTGATGGTTCCTGATATGGGGTTTTTGCAGCTGAGAGCAGAAGCGGTGGTGATGTCATTTTCTTAATGCCTACGAGGGCTTTTAGCCACCCCCAGCCCCATGTTTGCAGGGAATAAAAGCTGTATGTATAGAAGAGAAGGGGGCACACCAGCCAGCAGACGCGATGAGGAGGAAAAGCTGGGAAGTCCCGCACCTTATGCCTCACCCTGACAGCAGAGTGTCTGTGATCCTGCACGGTACCTCCTCCTCCTGCTCCCAGCAAGGTACTACTACTCCTCAACTCCTCAGATTAATCCACTGCTAGACTCTAGAAATAGATATATCCCTCTTACTCCCAGCAAGGTACCGGTCCTTATCACTACTACTAATGTTCCTTATCCACTGGTAGACTGGAATCATTTATTTATACCCTTCTACTCCCAGCAAAGGGCTGCTCACTACTACTTCTCAACTCCATACTAACCCACTGCTAAGACTCTAGACATATATAGATAGATAGATATCCCTCTTACTCCCAGCAAGGTACCGATCCTTATCACTACTACTAATGTCCCTTATCCACTGGTAGACTGGAATCATTTATTTATACCCTTCTACTCCCAGCAAAGGGCTGCTCACTACTACTTCTCAACTCCATACTAACCCACTGCTAAGACTCTAGAAATATATAGCTAGATAGATAGATACATAGATAGATAGATAGATAGATAGATAGATAGATAGATAGATAGATAGATAGATGATAGATAGATAGATAGATATATATATATATATATATATATATCCCTCTTACTCCCAGCAAGGTACTGATCCTTATCACTACTACTAATGCTCCCTATCCACTGGTAGATTGGCATCATTTATACCCTCCTGCGCCAAGCAAAGGGCTGCTCATTACTACTCCTGGTACTAATCCACTTATAGACTAGAATTTATATATATATACGTGTATATATATATATATATATATATATATATATATATTTAAACTGGGGGGCAACAGTAGTAAGTACATTGGTGGGATAGTGTGTGTATATATATATATATATATATATATATATATATATCCCACCAATATGCTTAATACTGTCGCCCCCCAGTTCAAATATATATATATATATATATATATATAATATATATATATATATATATATATATATAATAAATTCTATATATAAATATATATATATATATAAATTCTAGTCTACAAGTGGATTAGTACCAGGAGCAGCCCTTTGCTGGGCGCAGGAGGGTATAATTATATATTTCATTGTACCCCCCCCCCCCCCCCAGGCACTAACTACTGCAAAATATCCTCCAATTCAGTACCCATCAATTTGCGTAATCCTGCAGGATGATCTCTTCTCCTGCCCCCCAGAAAGGTACTATAACTACTCCTGCTCCTTGTAGACTAGTATATGTCTGTAGTACTGCACAGTAACCACTTATTATCTTGCTAACAGCGAAATACTACTTACTACTTCTTCTAGTTGTAGAATAGATTAGATATCCTTCTGCTGATTTCGAGGTATCCAGTATGATATCCATTTATAGACTAGGATACAATATATTCCCTTAATAGTATCTGTCCTACTCCTGGTCCCAACAAGGTGATACTCAGCACCAATCTCGCTTATTCTAAACATTTGTATTTCCTATAAGACACTTGTGTAGTTATTGTACATTAATGCCTTAAAGTCCATTTTAGCACAATCTTCATTTTCAGAACATCCAGTTTATTGCTGTGTCCGAATTCTAATTAAACGTATTTTACAAGTTACTAATACTTGTAAGATAATTCATACAAGTCGCCTTCAATACAAATGTACACCGAAAATATAACAATATCCTGAACCTAATGAAAATGTCTTCCAAGAGATTGCAGGATTTCCCTATACCAGAAGCATGCTTCTAATGCGCTCCCTATCACAGAGAGCATCGGGAATGATTGAACGATTCTAACACACACATTCCACAATTTTAATCTGTCCTGAAAATTAAAACCAATTTTAAATCAGCCCGATCCAATATTGGTGAATTTTCTCGCTCTTATCTTTCTCAAAGCACATAAAAATGTTATGTAGCCGTTTGTACAAGGACCATGTACTGTACCTTATGGCAGGGTCGTTTGAAAGTCAGAGAAGTAGATCGTCCTGTCTAGGGGGATGGATTATCTGTCATATCAGTTCATAAATCTTACCAGGCTGGAAATTCGTTTTTCTCTGCCTCGTATTCATCTAGTGGTTCCTATCTGAAAGCGATGTTTTTATTCTGAGAATGGAAACCAGATAACCAGCAGTGCAGCTGGGCCAGACCGAAAATGAGAAGGAGAAGCCTCTAAGCCCATGCCAATGTAAATGACAAGAGGGACAGCAGACTGGGAGCCAAGCTGGGCTGGTGACACTGGCTGCTGTGCAATGAAATCAATAGGGTTCACTTTAATCTTTTATCAATACTAGCAGTGTGGAAATTGTGGTGTCCTTTTATGAAGCAGTGAAATCTATTCACTGCTTCATTCTCCGGCATTCACAGAGGAGATCTTTCTCCTCTGTGTGCCAGTTTATGAAGCATAGTAGATCGCTTCACCCTTGGAGGAGTGAAGAGATCTACAAACGCTTCAAACAGTGGAGAACGGCCCCTGATACTGGAATCTCGTGAGACTTTATGAGATTACAGCACCAGAAATTCACAGAAACACTGAGATGTCCATTTATTAAGCGGTGATAAATTATCACAGCTCAATACACGGACAGACACCAGTGTGATTAATGTTAATAAAATAAAGAGTCCCCCCTACATTATATATACATGTATACACACACACACATTATATATACATGTATACACACACACACACATATATACATGTATATACACACATTATATATATATATACATATACACATTATATATATATACATGTATACACATATATATGACAGGGGGACATGGTTACAGTGTTGGGGGGTCTGAACGAGGCATAAGGAAGTTAATAATCTTCCTCTTTCCTCCTCAGATCCCCGGGTTTCTCTCTTCACTCCCCGCTTCACCTCCTCTGAGTTGGTGAATCGGGGAGTGTGAATCCTGACACAGATCGCCAGTGAAGCGCTGAGATCGCAGCTTCATACACTGGCCGTTACTGTGTCATTCTATGGGGATTCTCCATGTGCAGAGATAATTGGCGGGAGAATGAGGTGTCCTTTTATGAAGCAGTGAAATCTATTCACTGCTTCATTCTCCGGCATTCACAGAGGAGATCTTTCTCCTCTGTGTGCCAGTTTATGAAGCATAGTAGATCGCTTCACCCTTGGAGGAGTGAAGAGATCTACAAACGCTTCAAACAGTGGAGAACGGCCCCTGATACTGGAATCTCGTGAGACTTTATGAGATTACAGCACCAGAAATTCACAGAAACACTGAGATGTCCATTTATTAAGCGGTGATAAATTATCACAGCTCAATACACGGACAGACACCAGTGTGATTAATGTTAATAAAATAAAGAGTCCCCCCTACATTATATATACATGTATACACACACACACATTATATATACATGTATACACACACACACACATATATACATGTATATACACACATTATATATATATATATACATATACACATTATATATATATACATGTATACACATATATATGACAGGGGGACATGGTTACAGTGTTGGGGGGTCTGAACGAGGCATAAGGAAGTTAATAATCTTCCTCTTTCCTCCTCAGATCCCCCGGGTTTCTCTCTTCACTCCCCGCTTCACCTCCTCTGAGTTGGTGAATCGGGGAGTGTGAATCCTGACACAGATCGCCAGTGAAGCGCTGAGATCGCAGCTTCATACACTGGCCGTTACTGTGTCATTCTATGGGGATTCTCCATGTGCAGAGATAATTGGCGGGAGAACAAGTTCAAACACTTCTCCCCCGATTATCTCTGGTTTATAAACTGTTTATGGGCTGTGATCAGTGGTGATCCTCAGGATCTCCGCTGATCACTGCTTCATAAAAGGACACCCAAGTTCAAACACTTCTCCCCCGATTATCTCTGGTTTATAAACTGTTTATGGGCTGTGATCAGTGGTGATCCTCAGGATCTCCGCTGATCACTGCTTCATAAAAGGACACCTGTGTCTCTAACACTGTTCACACGGAATAATGCTCACATTTACTGCTGTGGAACTACAAGTATTTATCTGAAATGGGGAGCTTACAAAAACAACCCACACACACTACAATCCAATTGTACAATCTCCTTTAGATCTACCAAGTATGAAAAGCAAGAGCCTGCTATATTGGATAGTATAGGTAGTTCCTCATATTACATAGTTTTGGTAGATGCTTGTACATTGTGTAGTCAGATTGTAACATGTATGACGAGCCTTATTAGGTCATAGTAGAATGAAAGAGTGAGACTTCATGACACTAGGCTGGATTCACACCTATGCATTTTTAGTGCTTTTTGCATTTTACAGATTTACACTACAGTCCATTTAACATTGTTTCCTATGGAACACTTCTGTAGTGCAAATTTGAAAAATGCAAAAGGCACTAAAAATGCATAGGTGTGAATCCAGCCTAAATAAAGGTCATTTTTTTCTGTATCAAAAAAGCATGGAAAGTAGGTCATATGTGTTCCAATGGCATAGTTCACACCAGCACAGTGTGTTTTTTTGCTTTTTTCCTGTACAGAACTGTCCTTGGAGCACTAAAAAGCATGAAAAAGCACTGGACCCCAGTACAGTGAAAAAAAAAACAGGGAAAAAAAGACTGGAATACATCCGGAAACGCATCAAAAAGCATTAAAAATGTATTAGAATGCATCAAAAACGCACATTCAGAAACGCATCTGGAGGACGTTTTTGTGGTGTGAATTGGGAAATTATATGTTTCAGTTCATTAATCTTGCACACTGATGCCTAAAAACGCAGCCTGGTTCACACCTATGCAGTTCGCTTTTGATCCATTTCTGCAGTGCTTTTTGATCCGTTTTGCATTTTTACACATGCGTTTTTTTATGTGTTTTGCGTTTTTTTATGTTTTTTTTTTTGGCCAATTTGTTGGTGGGCAGATTTAAAAAACAAAAAACACAAAATGTGCTTTTCTGCAGCGTCTCCATCTATTGAACCCAAAACGCACCATTTTTCATTAAAAAAAAAAGTCCCTGACCCTTTCCAAAAATGCAGCGGCTGAAAAAAGTGAATGTGTCCCGTAGGAAACCATAAATGGACTACAGTTGTGTTTCTGCAAAAAGCACAAAAAAAAAAAAAAAAACGCATAGATGTGAACCTTTTTTTACTGATGTAAATGCAGACCATTGTTTTCAATGTGCCTGTACACACAGGTGCATAAAAATAACAGAAATCTGTATTGCTGGTTAGTATTTTACGCACGTTCGCATGAAAACACACTCACACACATGAGTACACTGTTAGGCTGGATTCACACCTATGCATTTTTAGTGCTTTTTGCATTTTGCAGATTTGCTCTACAGAACATGTTCCATTGGAAACCATGTTAAATGGATGTAGTGCAAATCTTCAAAATGCAAAAAGCACTAAAAATGCATAGGTGTGAATCTGGCCTTAGGCTGGATTCACACCTATGGATTTTTAGGCTGGATTCACACCTATGCATTTTTAGGTTGGATTCACATTTATGCATTTTTAGTGCTTTTTGCATTTTGCAGATTTGCACTACAGAACCTTATTCCATAGGAAACCATGTTAAATGGACTGTAGGGGTAAATCTGCAAAATGCAAAAAGCACTAAAAATGCATAGGTGTGAATCCAGCCTTAATCTGCAGAGATTAAAATTGCATTCTGGGAGCTAGAAGTTATTTTACTCTGGTATGTGCAAATATGAGCAAAGTACACACAAGACATTTGGGCCAGGAATACTGATGTGCAAAGATCAGTACTGTGTGCAAGTACCCTATGTGTAGAAATTGACTTTTATATTATTTATTATTTTATTTACTGTTTGCTTGCTCTACTCTAAAGAGAATGTATTTTTTTCTATTATACTCTAAAAATACAAATTGCCCTTTTGTAATTATTTTCTATCTCCTGTGTATTTGTACAATATGTATTGGCCTTTTGGTCCCTGAAGCCCTCATTTCATAAGATGTTTGTGTCTCTGCAGGTGGACAACTGAACACGATGCTGGATCCTATGGAGGTACCAAGTCATGCAAGGCAGCTTCTCCTGCAGCTGAACAGCCAGAGGACTAAAGGCTTCCTGTGTGATGTGATCATTGTGGTACAGAACGCCCTGTTCCGGGCACACAAGAACATTTTAGCTGCTAGCAGCGTCTACTTGAAGTCGCTGGTTGTTCACGATAACCTGATCAACCTGGACCACGAGATGGTGAGCCCCAGCATCTTCAGGATCATCCTGGACTTCATCTACACGGGAAGGCTAGGGGATGCTGAGCCGAGCAGCGAGCAGCTGTTTGGGGCAGTGTTGGCAGCTGCCAGCTACCTTCAGATCTCTGACCTGGTATCTCTGTGCAAGAAGAAGCTAAAGAGAAATGGCAAGTACTGCCACGTAAGGACAGCAGGCTACCCAACATTTGGGAGTCTTGGAAGGGGCTTAAGGGCCACCACACCTGTTATTCAGTCTTGCTTTAACTCCACGCCTAGACCTATAGATATACCATCAGGTGAGCCTGTGAACCCCATGAACACACATTGTGGAGAGCTCTATGCCTCGGTGTCTCAGGGGAATCAGCTGCACCAGCATGGACTCTGCCCTCCAGAAAGGCATTGCTCTCCATTGTGTGGACTGGATCTTTCTAAGAAAAGCCCCAGCCGGCCTTCTGCCCAGCACCATCCAGATGGTGACAACAGAGAGCCACCCGTCCCAGAGAGTCCTCCAGTAGCTGCCAGTGTTCTCACCAACCACAGCTCCTACAAAGAGCCATCCCATCCTTACCAGAAGTTGGAAAGCAGCAGTAGCACCCCACCTACCCAGCACTCGGAGTCCTATAGAAACAACGTCTCTAATAACCACCTTAGCAGGACTGAGAGCAGAGATCTGATGTTTGACTGGATGAAGCCTGAACCACTGGTCAACTACGTGGATGAGAGTGACAGAGAGAAGGATCTGGACAGAGAAGACAAAGGGGAGGGCTCCCCTTTATCTCAGCAACCCAGATACCCCAGCATTGAGAGTAATGAGCCCGATGATGATAAAAGCACCAGTGAAGAGACTGGCAGCAGTGGAGACCCATCACCCTCTGCCAACCTGGAGAGATACCACTGCAACCATCTCTATGAGCCAGAAAGCTATGGAGACAACCTATATGTCTGCATTCCTTGTGGGAAGGGGTTCCCCAGCAGTGAACAACTCAATGCCCACGTGGAAGCTCATAACGAGGAAGAGCTGTACCATAAAGACAGCATGGACCAACCTTTACCCTTCCTAGACAAGTCCAACCAGAGCTTAGGT
This sequence comes from Lithobates sylvaticus, assembly GCA_028564925.1. Taxonomy (NCBI): domain Eukaryota; kingdom Metazoa; phylum Chordata; class Amphibia; order Anura; family Ranidae; genus Lithobates; species Lithobates sylvaticus. Next base: position 124,298,722 of record CM053027.1, read on the forward strand.
GACATCATACGACCCTACCGCTGCTCTTCCTGTGAGAAGTCCTACAAAGACCCGGCCACCCTTCGCCAGCACGAGAAGACCCATTGGCTGACTCGCCCATACCCATGCAGCATCTGCGGGAAGAAGTTCACCCAAAGGGGCACCATGACCCGTCACATGAGGAGCCACCTGGGCCTCAAACCATTTGCCTGCGATGCTTGTGGCATGCGCTTCACCCGCCAGTACAGGCTGACCGAGCACATGAGGATCCATTCTGGGGAAAAGCCCTATGAATGCCAGGTGTGTGGGGGCAAGTTTGCCCAGCAAAGGAACCTCATTAGCCACATGAAAATGCATACCACGGGACCAGATGGCAAACCGAAGCTGGACTTTTCCGATAGTGTCTATGCCATGGCCAAGTTTACCGCTGACCACTTGGGTTTGAAGCAAGAGAAAGCTGCTGAGATCCTCTCCCAGACCTCACACTTCCTCAATGACCCCAAAACCATAGAAAGTTTGTACCCCTTGGCCAAGTTCACTGCAGAGCACTTGGGACTGACCCAGGAGAAAGCAGTCGAAGTGTTAAGCCAAAGTCCCCACCTGGGCACTGATAGCAGGATCATAGAGAGATTCTCATCCCCATAACACCCCCCACCGATGCTGAGCCTCCCATTTTAGGGGTGCGCAATCCAAAGCACATGCGCAGCAATGGACAATATGGACAGTTATCACCAAAAAGGCCACCCTTGCAACCCAGTTGTAGAGGTGGGTCACCACCAAAAGAGCCAAAGATCAATCAGTGGCAGCTTGAAGCTAGGCATCACTGAGGGACCAGGAGGATGAGCGCACTTTGGGAAAGCACTTTGAAAGGGACTTGTGCAAAGGCTCTGGTGCACTATCCCACAAGAGACGTGAGTCTTACAAAAATGTATCCTTCCACCATCTACTCAACTTTTCCTCGGCCCAAAGGTAGTGGGGAGAGTTGCTGCTTATTGTCCCGTGAATGGTGGACATTTTTATACATATATTATTGTTATTTTGTTTATTCTTCTTTTGTGAGGACAATCGGATGCAGAAATCAGTATTTCCCTAATCTATGCAATACTAAAGCCCTGAAATGATGTGAACCGGGTGAACTTAATTACCTATCCTCAGAGGATGCTGGTTTATGACCCTGACTTCCAGTTATAAGGGTGTATTTACTAAAACTGAAGAGTGCACAATCTGGTGCAGCTGTGCATGGCAGCCAATCGGATTCCAACTTCAGCTTGTTCATTGAGCTTTGACAAAAAACAATAAAAAAATATGGAAGCTGATTGGTTTCTATGCAGAGCTTCACCAAATTCTACACTCTTCAGTTTTAGTAAATCAACCCCATAGTGACAATGAAGGATAAGGGAACGTGTTTGATTGGTTTTAGAGAAAGATGTGTCCTATCTTTGATAGTACAAATTGGCACCATACAACTAGCAATTGCAAACCAAAGAACAAGGCATATACAGTAAATACATGGGAGTTGGTACCGCAGGGTAGGGAAGATTGTGTTTGATTGGTTTTAGAGAAAGATGTGCCCTAGCTTTGATAGCACAAATGGGCATCATACAACTAGCAATTGCCAACCACAGAACAAGGCATATACAGTAAATACATGGGAGTTGGTGCTGCAGGGGAGGTTGTGTTTGATTGGTTTTAGAGAAAGATGTGCCCTACCTTTGATAGCAAAAATGGGCATCATACAACTAGCTATTGCCAACCACAGAACAAGGCATATACAGTAAATACACGGGAGTTGGTGCTGCAGGGGAGGGGAGGTTGTGTTTGATTGGTTTTAGAGAAAGATGTGCCGTACCTTTGATAGCAAAAATGGGCATCATACAACTAGCTATTGCCAACCACAGAACAAGGCATATACAGTAAATACATGGGAGTTGGTGCCGCAGGGGTGGGGGGTGTTTGGTTTTAGAGCAAGATGTGCTTTGATAGCACCTTTTGGCATCATACAACTATGGGCAATTGTCAACCACAGAACAAGGCATATACAGTAAATACATGGGAGTTGGTGCGGCAGGAAAGGGGACGTATTTGGTCTCAGAGAGAGCTGTGTCTTATCTTTGATAGCACAGATTGGCATCATACCAGTATGGGCAATTGCCAACCACAGAACAAGGCATGTATAGTAAATACAATGCAGTTGACACCGCAGGGGAGGATAGCGGAGGTATTTTCCTTATCAACCAATTCGATTCCAGCTGTCACCTTTTCAGCGCAAACAAAAGCAGGTGATTGGCTGCTACGGGCAACACCTCCCTTTGTCCTTCCCTTCAACTTCTATATAGGAGCTCCTGAGAACAGTTTATTTCTAGTTAATATGACTCAATATCCTGCTGACTGCGCAATCTGAATTCCTTCTCTGAGCCACAACAAAGCATTCCATTATCCTCATTTATTGTCATTAGAAGTCAGTATTATGACAGCATCTGACATGCCAAAGAGTCACTGCGGACACTTCATATTGTAGCACTTTTGATTCATGGACGTAGCACTTCTCCTTTTATATATATATATAATGTATGTGTGTTTTATTAGCCAGTTGTAGAGCCCAGGAGAGGGGTGACCTGAAGGTGGGATGGGAGCTGTGAATTGCTTCAGGTCAGCACCCACTCATGGCACACACTCAAGGCACCCACTCATGGCACACACATGGACATGTGGGTGAATAATATTCCCAGAAGTAGCTTCCCTTCCCAATCATTTCCCAAATCTCCCCCTCCCCCACACCAAAGGTCTGGGGTGTGGAAGCAAAGCGCTGATATCATATGGGAATACTGATTTGTGCTGTCTGCACAGTTGTATTATATATTTTTGTATTAAAGTGAACCTGTCAAGTCCCTTGCACTGACCATGGTGCCATGGAGACTATCGTGCCTTAACCATTTGTACCACTTTGATGTCCATTAGGACAAGGGGGGGGGGGGGGGGGTTCTGTTACAGAGCAGCATCTGAATTAGAGGTTCGCTGCCTTTGCTGTGCCTTACCAGTAAGCTCAGGTTTCAGCATTTAGGAGCTGATCATCAATGCTTTTTATAGGTAACCCAACCACCTTACATGAAACCAAAGTACAGCCAGCAACATCCCTACTCACTTAGTAGAGTGCCCTGCAACTCCAGATGGAGCCAGTAACCTCTAAGGGGATGGGAAGGGGTGATGGCTGCACATGTTTAATGTGCCTTATGTATATAGACAATCATTTAATATACTGGGGGGGGGGGGGTATGGGGCATTGACAACTGTGAAGATGTGGGTACCTGCTTCTGACTGCCCCCTGCTTTATTAAGGGCTATAGGCAAGCTTTGTCATTGTAAACCACAAATACAAGCTGGGGTATTTCAAAGAGCTACTGATGCCATCCAGAAATATAGATGCAAATGTGCCCCATACAGGTTATGTTTTACATTGTACTAACTTATTGTGATATCAGCCATTTTTGGCTAGGAGTGGCCATTTGCAGTATGCTTCTATGGGATTACTAGACAGGAGGTCAGGTGTGTGTAGGGGGGGGGGGGGATCAACCCAACAATACCACTTTTATCTCAGATATTTCATTTCTCATAAGCTTTTGAAACTTTTACATATTTATCTCTGATTGTTATTAAACCTTTTTTTACATAACATTTTGTGATGTATGTTTACTGACCCTTTAAGTATAAATGACTAGAGGAGGTAGCTGGGAGGATGGTGGGAGTTCCATTATCTGTCCCTGGTGTCAGATCCTACTGTTCTCAGATGTGTCTGCTGATTGCAGGAACTAAAGGAGTGTCTAATATTAACCATCTCCTTTCACCGATTTCACCAGCACAAACATTGTACAGGCATACCCCACTTTTAAGTATACAATGGGGTTTATTTACTAAAGCTGGAAAGTGCAAAATCAGGCTCACTTTTGCATACTAAAGTTGGCCATACATTATACAATTTTCTTGTTCAATTTCCTTTAGATTTACCTTCATCTATGTAGTAGAAGAGCCTTCCTGATTGCATACAATTTGAAAATGTTTGGGTTTGACCTGATATTATGTGATTTTGGTAAATCTAAAGGAAAATTGTACAGGGAAATTGTATAATGTATGGCAAGTCTTAGTCTACAACAATATACACTACATTAATGAAGGGAGCACGGTCATATAACCCTACTACACACAATCTGAATCCTATACAGGTGATGAGCAGAAAGAACACACGTGTATATATTGGAGTATTGCTGCTCCTCTAGAAATAAATGTGAGAGCTAAATAGTGTGTCATATATGATCCTCTCTCATAGAATAATTCATTATCCTTCTATCAGCTTCAGTAACAATACATCCTATCAGCATCTTTCTATCAGAGTATCAGTAAGTCTATCATTATTCTTCTATCAGATAAACTCACAATCACTCCTATCATTATCTTTCTATCACTTTGGATGATACAGTAACAATCATTCCTACACTTTTATCAGACAGGGGAACAATCATTCCCATCATTATCCCTCTATCAGCTCCAGGGATAGAGAAACAATAATTCCTATCAATATCCTTTTATATCCCTGTATCAGCTCCAGGGTCAGAGTAACCACAATTCCTATCAATATCCTTTTATATCCCTCTATCAGCTCCAGTGTCAGAGTAACCATAATTCCTATCAATATGCTTTTATCAGAGGTGGAACAATCATTCCCATCATTATCTCTCTATCAGCTCCAGGGATGGAGTAACAGTTATTTCTATCAATATCTTCTTATCAGATAGAGTAGCAATTATTCTTATTATTATCCTTTTATCAGATAGAGTAGCAATCATTTCTATCAATATCCTCTTATCAGATAAAGTAGCAATAATTTCTATCAATATCCTCTTATCAGATAGAGTAGAAATAATTTCTATCAATATCCTCTTATCGGATAAAGTAGCAATCATTTCTATCAATATCCTCTTATCAGATAGAGTAGCAATCCTTTCTATCAATATCCTCTTATCAGATAGAGTAGCAATAATTTCTATCAATATCCTCTTATCAGATAAAGTAGCAATCATTTCTATCAATATCCTCTTATCAGATAGAGTAGCAATCATTTCTATCAATATCCTCTTATCAGATAGAGTAGCAATCATTTCTATCAATATCCTCTTATCAGATAGAGTAGCAATCCTTTCTATCAATATCCTCTTATCAGATAGAGTAGCAATAATTTCTATCAATATCCTCTTATCAGATAAAGTAGCAATCATTTCTATCAATATCCTCTTATCAGATAGAGTAGCAATCCTTTCTATCAATATCCTCTTATCAGATAGGATAATGATAAGAATGATTGCTACTCTTTTATCAGAGTGACAATCATTATTTTTCTTCTTTCAGATAGAGTGACAATCAACCCCATGACTATCCTTCTAGCAAATAGTAGCAAGTCCTTTATGCTTCTATCAGAAAGAGTAACAATCATTGCAATCATATCATTATCCTTCGATCAGCTCCAGGGATACAATAACAATCATTGCTATATTATCCTTCCTTCAGATAGAGTAGCGATCATCCTTTTATCACATCATGGGGGTGCCAAATCCACTTTGCACTACAAGTGCACTTGGAAGTGCAGTCGCTGTAGATCCGAGGGGGACAAGCAAGGAAAATAAAAAACAGAATTTTAGCTTGCACATGATTGGATGATAAAATCAGCAGAGCTTCCCCATCATTTCAGATCTACAGGGACTGCACTTCCAAGTGCACTTGCAGTGCAAAGTGGATTTGCCTTTAGTAAATCAACCCCATAGAGTACAGTCAGTCCTATCTTATTCTTCTTCATAGCTACAATAATAGAGAAGTAATAACTTCTCTATCATTCAACTGCTGGTGATAGAAGGATAATGATAGCACCGACTCTATCAGTTATAATCAGTCCTATCATTTCTTCTGATAAAGTAAAAGATCAGTCCCATCATTACCCTTCAGCTACAGTTATAGAGTAACAATTTCTAGAAATCATCTGCTATCAGTTATAATAGTGACAATCAGTTTTAGTATTGTACAATTGATGCTGCTGCCTAAAGGCAGAATTTTATGAAGATACAAGTGTAAAAAAATAAATACAAAATTACATAGATAGATAGATAGATAGATAGATCAATAGATAGATAGATAGATAGTGGTATGCCATGTAGTAGTAGGTGAGTGGCCCTCTGGGGTGATGTGGGCAAAGATCTGGGATAGCTTCCATTATGACCCCCTTGTCTTCTAGATTTGCTAGTTAGCTGGAGACTGTTGTCACTTTATACAGACCAGATCATTGTTAAAATAAGCACGTTCAACAGTCCATTGTGAATTTTCTGGAGATCACTGGGCAATCACTGCTTAGTTTTTAGTTCTGGAAAAAACATCTACTGTATATATGTGGCTGTATCTGTCTAGGGCAGGAATGGTGGCATGGCTCACCCTACAGACCCCTCTGGCCCTCCTCCTGGGTACAATATCCCGCATGGAGCTCTTTTGGTTACTTTTTATCCAGTAGTGCAGACAGCATTAGGGCATCGCAGTGCCATGTATTTTCAGATACACACATATTAGTGAACACAAACCTGGTATGCAAGAATATTTTATACCGATAAAAATCTAAGTCGATGTAAATTTAAACCGATCTAAGCAAATACATAAAGCGGTAGTAACGGTAAATAAATGCATTTCTATGGCCCCTATTATTAGTGTCAGATAAATCATGAATACCGTTCTTTCAATAATAGATCACTTTCCATAAATAAGAATTAGACGACTGGAGAATACAATTGGGAGAGACAATTGCAAGTTATGAAGAAATAGTGACTCAGGGCTCAACCACACTTCAGATTTTGATCGCTTTTGAGCATGCGATTTAACCCTTTGCTAACTATACTGGAATACATGTCATTAGAACCACGGTGGGGTTAATCAGGTGTAGTGGAGCTCCTGGACTACAGAGCTTGCTCCACTCTCCTGTCAAACAGCAGAATGGAAGGGAGAAGCTCTCTATGGAATTATGGGGTTGATTTAACAATGTGTACTCAAAGAGCACAACATTGGAGTTTTAATGTGCAGATAAATCAATCAAGAGCAAAAAAAAAATAAAAAATAGAAAATGTTATTACATATTGTAAAACAATTTATAAAATGTAGGCCATAACCACCCAGGGGTCAAGGAACAAAAGTGTGATTGCCTCTGATTTACTAAAGGCAAATCCACTTTGCACTGCAAGTGCACTTGGAAGTGCAGTCACTTTGGAACTGAGGGGAAGCTCTGAAATGGGGGGAAGCTCTGCTGATTTTATAATCCATTCATGTGCAAGAAAAAATGCTGTTTTTTCTTTTCCTTGCATGTCCCCCTCAGATCTACAGCGACAGAACTTCCAAGTGCACTTGAAGTGCAAAGTGGATTAGCCTAGTAAATCAACCCCTATATCTAATTGGTCTTGATTGTACTCAGCATTTCCCTACATACACACACACACACAGGGGGGTTACTAACACTGGAGAGTACAAAACCGGGTGCAGCTCTGCATAGAAATCAGGTTTATTTGTCTTATAGCTTAATTAATGAACAAGCTGAAGTTAGAAGCTGATTGGCTATCATGCACAGCTACACCACTCTCCAGTTTTAGTAAATCAACCCCAGGGTGCAATTTCATTTATGTGGCCAAGTTACTAGACAAATCATGATTGTTAACTTAGCAAAGTTCCAGTTTAGTAAATAGGATGAAGATACATTTTCTTCAATCATATACAAGTAAAAAAAAATAAAAAATCTGTTTTTGTTATTTTACTTAATTGATCACAAACATTGAACCAGGTGAAAAGTCACTTTGCTAAGTGAACACTCTTTACTCCTTTGGTAAATCAACCAATCAGATCACAGCCGGTGACCATGAGAAACCTACAGGGAGATCTTCAGAAATGTGACTCAGGAGGTTCTGTCATTCTACCACATAGAGGAATGTTAGCTGGATGACAATGACAATGACACAGAGCTCCATCTGCTAGCAGGCAGTAATCAGCGATGGTCAGGGGTGTCACACATCTAAAGAAATACATCTCAGGAGAGGCAAACATTGGCTGGATGCATCAAAAGGAGAAGTGATCCCAGCATGACATCTACAGACATTCTATTTGTGTGATCTCTGGCTGCATCAAGGGAAATATGATTAACTCTTACTGCAAAAGAGGTCAAAACTGAATTTTTCAAGAAACAGTGTTAAATAGCTGACTCTTGTAAATATGAAGACGTGGAAATATACAGAGAATAAAAAAATGCAGGAGACCATCTAAAACAAATAAAAAATAAAATAATAATAATAATAATAATAATAAAAAAGAAAAGAAAAAATATATATACATATATACACTCAGCAATGGTGCAAAATAGAATAAAGCATTTATTTGTCCTGAAGGATTGAAACCACCATTGGGAAGATTCACACTATCTAAAGCGCTGCGCAAACTGTTGGCACTATATAAATTGTGTATAATAATAATAATAATAATACTCTATACAATTACCAATGTCACAGGGAATGAAAGTATAGGTAATCTTCCATTATGGATTTCCCTAATACCCTGTTATGTTTATAGAGGCACAAATGGCAAAAAAACTAAAACAAAAAAAAATACCGTTTTTTTTTCAACCCTCCTCTACTTTATTCAGAATAGTAAAAATGATTTAGCTTTATATTTACACTAAACGGTGCAAAATAACACTACCACTGTTTGTACCTAATAAAAAGTTTGTAGACAAAAAAAAACTAGGTGTAGTTAGTTACATTTAACTGGACTTGATATATCAGTAAATATGTATGTCTTATGGCTTTTTCCAGGCAGTTACATGGTTAATCTTGTTGAAAAAAAAACACTAGTCCATCCAGCTCAACCAATATATTAAAAAAAGAAAAAAACAAGAACACAAATATAAAACCTCCATATATACAATCCTATACCCACAGTTGATCCAGAAGAAGGAAAAAAAAAAACAAACCAATAAAGCATAATACAATTTTTTCCAGTTGAAAAAAAAGCCTTCCTAGTACCAGATATTTCCTGGATCAACCTTACCTATAGATATTAGTATCCAGTTATATTATGTGTATTTAGGAAAGAATCCAGTTACTTCTTCGGATCCAGAACTGAAGCACAGGTTTGTCATTAGCAACCAGTGAGGACTTTGTTCTATAGCCATAATCCATAGATATGAGACGTGGGAGTGCCTAATCTGCTGTCTATATGAGTGATGGAAGCTGGGGTCTGCACTGGGGCTCTGGAGGGCAACTGTTTAATCTGGGGACTATGTGAGTGATGGAAGCTGGGGTCTACACTGGGGCTCTGGTAGAGCAACTGTTTAATCTGGGAACTATGTGAGTAATGGAAGCTGGGGTCTGCATTGGGGCTCTGGTAGGGCAACTGTTTAATCTGGGGACTATGTGAGCGATGGAAGCTGGGGTCTGCACTAGGGCTCTGGTAGGGCAACTGTTTAATCTGGGGACTATGTGAGCGATGGAAGCTGTGGTCTTCACCAGGGCTATGGTAGGGCAACTGTTTAATCTGGGGATTATGGGAGTGATAAAAGCTGGGGTCTGCACTGGGGCTCTGGAGGGCAACTGTCTAATCTAGGGACTATGTGAGTGATGGAAGCTGGGGTCTGCTCTGGGGCTCTGGTAGGGCAACTGTTTAATCTAGGGATTATGTGAGTGATGGAAGCTGTGGTCTGCACTGGGGCTCTGGTAGGGCAACTGTATAATCTGGGGATTTATGTGAGTGATGGAAGCTTGGGTCTGCACTGGGGCTCTAGTAGGGCAACTGTTTATTCTGGGGACTCTGTGAGTGATGAAAGCTGGGGTTGGCACAGGGGCTCTGGGGTTGGCACAGTAGGACATCTGTTTAATCTGGGGACTATGTGAGTTATGGGAGCTGGGGTCTGCACTGGGGCTCTGGTAGGGCAACTGTCTAATCTGGGGACTATTTGAATGATAGAAACCGGGGTCTGCACTGGGGCTCTGGTAGGGCAACTGTCTATTCTGGGGACTATGTGAGTGATGGAAGCTGAGATCTGCATTGGGTTTCTGGCAGAGCCTCTGTATAATCTGGGGACTATGTGAGTTATGGAATCTGGGGTCTGCAGTGGGGCTTTGACAGGACCTCTGTCTAATCTGGGGACTACGGTATGAGTGATGGAAGTTGGGGTCTGCAGTCAAAGTTTGGCAGGGCCATTTTCTAATCTGTGGATTTTGTGAGGGATGGAGGCTGGGCTCTGCAGTGGGGCTCTGGCAGGATCTCTGTCTAATCCAGGGACCACAGTATGTGAGTGATGGAAGCTGGGGTCTGCAGTGAGGTTCTGGCAGGGCCATTGTCTAATCTGGGGACTATCTGAGCCTGGGAGTAACTGCTGCTCAATGTCACATCTCATATGTCATGCAGGAGGCGAGAGAGGAAAAGGATTGAGCCAGAACTTGGCATCAGCAGGACGTCCTGCATTGTGTGACAAACAATGGAAAAAAAATCTTTGAAAAAGAGCAGATTCTAGCAAAGTGAGGATGTTCAGCTGGAGGCTGGAGATGGGAACATGCAGGCAGCGCTGGGTACTTCCCAAGGAGGAGGGGGATACAGAGGTGGTTCAGGGGTTACAGGAAGACTCACTATAGTCTCAGATAGTCCATTGTGTCGGTTTACCCTTTCTATGCCAGCTCAGTAGCTCACCATTGTCCTCTGAGCCCTGGCACTGCACATATTGTCCAAAACAGCTCTGCAGATGGATTTCATGCATTTGGGTAAGAAGACTCAGTAACATCCATGAAACATTTGTGTATAGGATTTCTGCTTCCTGTAGAAGTGTCAAAGAATTGTGAGCCTGATTTACTACAGCAGCTAAAATCAGAACTAAAATGAATATGTATTGCCTTTATTTTCAAGCTGCATTTCATTAATTTTATAACGTAGGGAGAGATTTATTTATACGATTGCATATTAATTATTGTGCAATCTGCGTGCAAAAATACTGGCATGAATGAGTCAGTTTTTAATCCGAAGCTAGTTCTGTTCGATTTTGAGAACAAATATCAACTATGTGCCTATTTTATTTTTTTCTGCCGCAATTGCAAGCATCTTCTTTGGGAGTTAATTTAAAGTGATTGCCATAGGTGTGCGCAGCCTATTGTATTAGGGTGTGCACCCCAAAGCTCAAACATACATACATGCGTGTGTGTCTACAGACTGTATATATGGTTCGGGCACATTGATCTCCCTGCCAGCACAGTGAAAAAGAAAAGTGCGTAAGCCGTTAAGAGGGAAATCTCTCCCATCTCCCCGCTGCCACACAGAGCAATAATGCTAATGCGCACTAGGTGATTAGGGTGAGCCTAGGCACACCTGGCACACTCTGTGCGCATGCCTATGGTGATTGCAAATTATATATATATTTTATAGTTACCTGCTCTTTGCAACAGCATTTCACAGAGTGATTCCTAACCTCCAAATCTGGAGTCTGCTCACATTGCAAATATTTTCCCTACCCTGTGTGGGCACACTTTAAAGCTGGGGTGTGTGAGTCCATAGACACAAACAGCGTGGCTTGGCCATGCACCCAAGCCTATAGCTCCCGCTGCTGCCTGTATCTTCTGTGAGAAGAGGAAGAGAAGGAGACATGCTGCATACAGGACAGTGCTGGATCAGTGAAGGATTTAGCTAAGTGTTTAGGGATGGTGGGAACAGGTAGTGGGTCAGTTTTTACCTTACTGTATAGAATGCATTAAAAGTGAAGTATGCTTTTTTTTATTCGTACTTACCTATGTGGACCGATGCTGCAGTTGTCCCCCGTCACCTCTTCACTGAGAACCGAGTCACCGAACACCACCAATGGCTTGGTTTTTCCCCCTCCCCGAGCAGAGAGATGCTGACTGTCAGTCAGCATCTCTCCTGCTCTGCTCCTCCACATTCATTGGAGCGCTGAGCTGCGGAGGGGGGGTTGGGAGCGTCCGTCTCAGTCCAGGCCCCTGGCGGATCCAGACTTCGGAAGTCAGGATGACGCGATGCCTCGACTGAACTTGGTGACGTCAGCAGACAGAGGACTTAAGACCACTCTCCGCTGAAAACGGGTCACAGATGTGCAATACGAATTGCTCTCCTGTGAGCGTAAGGAGGCTGGACTTCTCCTTTAAAGTGGAGGGCCACCCTGTCTTCTGCTCCTAGCGCCGTCTTCTAGTGAATGGGGCGCAGTGTGTTATGGGAACTGTGTGTCCCACAACACATCGCGTTCCGCATTCACAAAGCACCACGCGGCAAATCGCGCATGCGCGGTAGGCCGCGCGACGACACGCGCATGCGCAGTAGGAAACGGGCAGCGATCGCTGGCCTTTTCCCTTACTGAGGATGGCGGCACTGGGACCAGAGCGCCGAGAGACATCTCGGCCTCCACGACCGACATCGCGGGCACCCTGGGAGGGTAAGTTTCCTATTTAAAAGTCAGCAGCTACTTTTTTTTTTAGCTGCTGACTTTAAAATTTTTTTTTTTTTGCTGAAACACCGCTTTAAGTGGAACCATAGGCAAAACTTTATTTTACATTTTGGACAGAGTAAGGGAGGGTTATAATCCCTGTAAGTTTTTTTTTTTATTTTTGTTGTCATCTTTGTCCCCTTGAGGATATTTACCTTCACTTCCTGTCCCATAGCTAAAAAGGGAAGGAGAAGAAATCCCTGCAAGGGGAATCCCTTGGGGCCCCCCAGGTCATCAGAACTAGTGTGCTCATTGCAAGAATTCCATTCTATTACTTTTCTGGGGAAAACCCAACATTTGGGATTTTCTTTTACTTTGCCTTTAATGCTGTCTGTGTGTAATAGGGGCACAGCCAGCAATAAAAACCTAATAGATATTCTAATCCATCTCCACTCTGTCCAAAATAAACACATCTATGGCAGAGCTAAAAGGTGCAAAGGAGCATTTTTAGGTGCACTTATTAAAATCTGTTATGCAACTTGCTTAGGCCCCTTTCACACTGGGGCTGTTTTGAGGCGGTACAGCGCTAAAAATAGCGACTGTACATCGCCTGTTAAAACCGGCCCCATTCACTCCAGTGTGAAAGCCGGCGGGCTTTCACACTGGAGCGGTGCGCTAGCAGGACGGCAAAAAAAGTCCTGCTAGCAGCATCTTTGGAGCGGTATAGGAGCGGTGTATTCACACAGGGCAAAACAACGGTAAAGCAGCGCTAAATATAGCATTGCTTTACCGTCACCGCGGCTACCGCCCCACTGTGAAAGGGGCCTTACAGATAATAAATCAGTCCCTAACTTGCAAAATAAAACAATAATATCACAATCATTAACACAGTGTTGATGAATGTCCACTCCTTATAAATCTGTGGCTTTGGTCACAGACCCAAAGATTCATGCTCTACTATGGCAAAATTAAAAGTCAGCAGCCACAAATACTGGAGTTGCTGACTTTAAAGGGTCAGTTCACATTTAGAGAAAACACTGTCTCCCTCTGCACCTCCCTGCTCCCCACTGTACTAATCTCCTATGATCCTGAGCTATCAGGGCTCTCATAAAAGTTGCTCCACTGGTCCAGGGATTTGAAATGCCCACCGATTTCTCTCTCTGTCTAGAGCTGCAATGATGGACCAGACAGATTCTGATTGGTCAGCGCCTTCCTAGTGACAGTGCTGACCAATTAGAATCAGTCTGGTCCATCCTGACAGTGCTGGACAGAGAGGAGAGAAAGCAGAGGGGATTTCAAATCCCCAGACTGGTGGAGCGGCTTGCAGAAGCTCTGACAGCGAGGGATCGTGGAAGGTAAGTACAGCAGGAATCGGGGGGTGGGGGGAGGGAAGATTTTCTGTAAAGGTGAACTAACACTTCAAATACACAGATACTGGCCAGCCCATTGAGTCCAGTGTTGCCTTTCCTGCAGCTGATTCTTCTAAGCGTCGTGGATCCTTGACTCTGCCATTTTGGATTTGGAAAGTGGCTGTGAATTCATGATAAATCACAGCCGGATCCCCCCCTGTGCATGTACAAGAAGCACAGTTAGACTGGTCCTGAAGCCTTCTAAGATGTGTGTGACGTTATCCCATGGGGTTCGGGCAGGGAGGGCGCTGAGAAGATGTCATCCGCACCTAGGCAAGGAACAAAGAAGTACAGACAAAAAAAAAGGAACTCATTCCCAACCCCTTCCCCCCCAAAAAAATAGAGGCTTGGGGGGAGGAAGAGGGTGACAGCAACTTTCATTCTAGGGTGAAGGACGGCTTTAATAGACAACTGCTCTTTGTGTTTTTTACCTACAGGCAGGGCAGGACTTAGGGTGGTGGGGGCCCCTGGGCTTGAGTCACTTTTGGGCCCTACCTTCTATACATTACCATATTTATCGGCATATAACACGCACCCAAGTTTAGGAGGGAATTTTAAGGAAAAAACTTTTAGGAGCCAAGTTTAAGGAAAAAACGTATATTTAAATGCAAATCAATGCAGCCTTATCAGTGTCCATCTGCAGCCTTGTCCAGTGTCATTGCAGCCTTGTCAGTGTCATTTGCAGCCTTGTCATTGCAGTCTTGAAGTTTAAAAATGGCGCAGCTGAGATACAGAGTCCTCTCGGCTCACAGTCCCTGTGTTATGTCCATCACAGGGCGCAACTGGGCATGACTGTGAGCGGAGCCGAGCCCAGTACACTCGGCTATGTATCTCTACAGGGCCTGCGGGGCCCCCTATTGGGCGGGGCCCATGGGCTTGAGCCCAGTCAAGCCCAATGGTAAGTCCAGCCCTGCCTACAGGTAAGCTTATAATAAAGCTTATCTGTAGGTAAAATGAATATCTCCTAAACGTGCACCACTTAGAAGATATTTGTATTTTGGCAGCTGGTGACATGACCCTTGACGTTACCCGTGCCTTCAGAGCACTGTGCCGTGGCTGTCACTCCAGGGCGCATGTGCGGGAGTGATGTCATTGCGACTTAGCCATTTAAGCTGCCGGAGTCTGTGAACCCGGAAAGATGATCGGTTGAAGATGGAAGCTCTGTCAGCGGTGATAGGGTGCCGCTGGAGTGCTTCGTTCTAAGGTAAGTATTTCATAATGTGCTAGTATCCGATGCAAACTAGCACATTATGCCATTGCCTTGAATGGGATTTTTTAAATTTTTTTATTAAATGCCATGGTTTACTACGGATTTAAATAAATCACCAGTGCTAATAGGTTGATATGCAAACACTTGATGGCTTAATACTAATACAGTAGTTCTCACAAGCATCCTTGAGTTACAGTGAATTAAAATGAAACCCAGCAAAGCCAGCAGACATGACAGTGCAGACAGATGTACTGATAACAGAAAGTCACAACACAGAATGAGACACACACAGTATAAGCAGACTGACATAGAGTGTCACTAGGTTTGACTAGTCCTGGACTCTGAAACAATTGGAAGGCTGCGCTAAAAATGTTACAAGGGTGTTAATCATTTCCCGTTGAAGGAAAACATAATGTTGTTGTAATTTTACTAAGAGTCTTTGAATGAGTTATTACATATTGCTGTTCAGTTATGCTTATACCCATTCTATACTTACTCAGACATGTGATCTGATCTTTATTGTTATGAACCCAGAAGGTTTTTTTTTCTGGTTCATGCTAGAAAATAATAGAACACATAAATACTGTAAATGATTACAATAGATAATAACATTACTATTTTTATTTGCTGCTTGTGCAATTAATAAGCCCTAGCATATTCATATGGCTATGTGATAAAGCTGAACTCTAGGCATATATATATATATATATATATATATATATATATAATATATAATGATATATATATATATATATATAAACAATGAATGCAGTTAATTGCATATTTAAAAAAAATATATATATAAAACAAAATAAAAAAATAAGAAATGAAAAAAACTATAAACAAAATATAAAATGACATATACAATGTGACGCTGCCTCTCACCAGCTTTAATAGATTGTTTTCACCTTCTGTATCATAGTTTTGTTGGCTGTAAATGAGTTTGTTTTTCACTTTCTGCAATAAGGTGACAACATTATTCATTCTAAAGTGAAATCACACTGTGTTGTCAGCCTGTGGACAGGGTAAGCCTAAAGCCCCATACACACGGTCGGACCGTGGACCAACTTTCCCTTGGACTTTTGTCCAAAGGGCGTTGGCCCTCAAGTTGGTACTGCATACACACGGTCGGACTTTTGAGACAACCAACACGAACGTAATGACGTTTCAACGTACTGACGACACTTCAAAAGAGGACGTTCGAATACTCCAGCGCCACCTTTGGTCAACTTCTATATTGTTGTCTGATCTTTTGCATTGGTTCTGAGCATGCGTGTTTGTACTGTGGACAAAAGTCAGTTGGTACTGCATACACACGTTCGGACTTTGGTCCTTCGGACTTTTGTTGGCAGAAAGTTGGTCCGTTCGCACAGCCAACAAAAGTCCGATGCAACCTGGAAAAAGTTGGTCCGATGGAGCGTACACACGGTCGGATGTTGGTCCAAACCACCTAATTTGCATGTTGGTTGTCAAAAAGTCCGACCGTGTGTACGGGGCTTAATACACACAATGAGATTATAAATGATTATCCGTTTTGTGTTGTTTTTTTGCATGCTAGACTCTAAATCGCAAATGAAAAGGTTACTAAAGTACGAAAATTCTCATACGACAGAATAAAAATTTGGAAGTGACGTAATCTGTTGTATTGCATTTGTATTGTATTTTTGGAAGAAAACTGTACTGATTATACACAATTCGGACGTTCTGGTATCGCACGAGAAAAGTGTTCGTGTTTATCCCTTTGGAAAATTTCGGACTAAAGCTGAGTACTAACGATCAGATTATTATTATTATTATTACAGAATTTATATAGCGCCAACAGTTTGCATAGCACTTAACACAATGAAGGCAGACATTACAGTTACATTACAATTTGGTACAAGAGGAATGAGAGGGCCCTGCTCATTAGAGCTTACAATCTAAGAGCATCGTACGAACGCTTCAAAATCTGTATTTTTTGTTCAGTTTTCTGATCATGTGTAAGGGCATTTAGATGTACAATTAGTTTTAAATGGACGTTTGAGAGAAACTTCCCCATCCCCCCTTACCTGTTAGGCTAGGTTCACATCTAGCCGTTTCCTGAATGCCACGTTTTTGCTGGCACAGCAGCCCATTCATCTGACTGGGCTACTGTACCTGTGGGAAATGTAGAAAAAAGGTCCCTGCACCTTTTCAAAACTGAAGGCACACTGAAACCGCATGGTGCTGGTGCTTTTAAACCATGCACTGCATTTTCAGATGCGTGGGGGTGCCATTAAAAATGAATGACAGACGTGCGCTTCTACTTAAGAGCAGTACGTCTTGCATGCAAGTGCAGAAACATGCGATTTACACACATTCCCGCACCCCCAGTGTGTGAAGGGGGAACCTAGTCTTATGCTGGCTTCTCTTTAAAAAAAAATACTCTCCCGCCAAGCAGATCCAGCATTGTCCTGCAGCAATCTGTTATTCAGGAGTCAGAAACTTGTGCCCACACTGCCATCTTGATTATCATCAGGCAGGTGCCTCTAGGGGTCCTGGAAGTAGGACTCACAAAGATGCGCCACTCTGCAGCCTCCTGGGATATGTGAAGAGCAGGGACGTGCGGTGAGGTCAGTGGCTGGTGAGGCACTGGCTAGTATCAGAGTCAGATACACACAGGTTACATACGATGTGATCTTTAGAGTGAGAGCAATAATTCTAGACCTCCTCTGTAACTCTAAACATGTAATCTGTAAAAATGTTTAAAGCGTTGCCTATGGAGATTTTTAAGTACTGAAGTTTGGCGCCATTCCACGAGTGTGCGCAGTTTTAAAGCATGACATGTTAGGTATCCATTTACTCAGTGTAACATCATCATTCATAGTATACAAAAAAATCATGCTAACTTTAATGTTTTTTTTTTTTTGTATTTATGAAACAGGTTTTTTCCAAAAAAAATGCGTTTGAAAAATTGCTGCGCAAATACTGTGTAACATAAAAAGTTGCAACAACCGCCATTTTATTCCCTGGGGTGTCTGCTAAAACATATATATAATGTTTGGGGGTTCTGAGTAATTTTCCAGCAAAAAAATGAAGATTTTTACATGTAGGAGAGTAGTGTCAGAATTGGTCTGGATGGCAAGTGGTTAATTACCATAAGTAATATACAAATAATTATTATTATATATTATTTTTAAGGTAATTTACTATATTTTCAAAAACTGTACTCAAGCAGGTGGCTTAACGGACAAATTACTGAAGTTTGAAGTTATAACTTCCAACCAGTAATTTCACAGTAAATAAATAAATAATAAATTATTATGTTATAACATATAGCATAATAATATATGATTTAGCTTATATTTTTTCAACAGCAAGAGATTTTCATTCTCCCTCTTGGGAGAAAACATGGGATTGTGGGTAAAAAACCTTATACCAATAAACCCATGAATTCCCTTCTAGTTAAGAGGGCTGGGCTGGAAGGGAGCATTTGTCTTTTAGACACATGCCCCTTCTATGACACTGCAGTGAGAGGCATGCCTCCACTGCAGCATTTTTATTGGACAGCTTGGGCCAATGGTACTTTACCATTGGTCCAAGACTCCAAGCTGTCCATTGAGATCAGTGCCTCTGACAAGAAGTGAGAGGCACTGTGAGCTCATACTCTCAGTCTGCTACAGAGTGTGCCAGCTTGTATTTAAACTGGCCAAGCTGTATGTAGCTTCTGACAGGCTACGCAAGGTGCCCCATATCTCCGGAACCATAGATGATAGGAGTCCCAGATTTTGACCAGTGGTGGGGTAGGACTCTGTGACCCTACGATCCTCGAAGTCAATCATTTTCTTTTTCATATTTTCTTTATGTTCATGGCTCTGCCCCACCTAACTTCCCTGACTTTATGTCCCTGGTAAAGAGGTTATCCCAGGGAGCTGCTGGAGCATAACACAACATTGAGAGGGGGAGCAGGGCACCCATAAAAAACAAAAGTGAAGAAAAAACAAGAAATAGACCCCCCCCCCCCCCCAAAAAAAATGCTATTACTGCAGAAGTTGGGGCAGAGGAAGACAGTATAAGTCATTTTGCAGAATGAAGCTCTAATTTAGGAAAAAGACAGGCTAATCAAAGTCCAGCTTTACTTAACACTTTTCAAACAGTTACAGCTACATTTTCTTGCCTTTTGGTAAAAAAAAAAAAAATTTAAGCCATAAGTATACAAACTGACTTTTGTAAGCAAACCCATTTTTCACAAGCTGGACAGCTTGGCCTATTACAGGAAGTGAAAAAAATCTACTGGCAAGATGAATAGGTAATAAAACTAGGTTACAGGGAGACCCAGAAAAACAAAAACTGCTGAGTTACTGTAAGTGACAGACTACATCATTTATGTCATTTTTGTTTTCCCCAGTGCCCACAGTTACATTTAGGCCTTATTCACACAGGATGTACTAAAGCACACACCCGTAGATGCACGCAACACCTGTGTGGGTAAACACGACCCTCCATTGGCATATGCTTTAGCAAGCCCAGTGTGAAGGAGGTTTTTAAAGTAGAACTATAGGCAACCTTTTTGTTTTCATTTTGGATAGAGTAAGGGAGGGTGATAACCCCTGTCAGTTTATTTTTTGCCACCTGTTTTCCATTGGAGATATTTCCCTTCACTTCCTGTCCCATAGCCAAAACAGGAAGTGAGAGGAAATCCCTACAAATTAGGTGAATCCCTTAGGGCCCCTCCAGGTTACTAGACCTAGTGTCCCTATTGAAAGATTTTCCCTCTATTACTTTTCTGGGGACAACCCAAAATGTTGAATTTTCTTTTACTTTCACTTTTAATGATTATGGCAAACAGGACAAATAGAGAGGGAGATTCTCTCTAATTGGGGACACAGACATCAATAACAACCTGACAGGGCTTCTAATCCATCTACACTGTATCCAAAACAAAAAAAAGTTAAGTTTGGGGTATATAAAAAAAAAACATACATACTTACTGTACATCAATGCTGCAGCATCGGTGTGATGCTGCAGCTGTCCCACACCAACTCTAACACTGAGAACTGAGCTATCACATGACTGCAAATCGCTCAGCTCTCAGTCTTCTTAATGAGGAGAGCAGTGACTATCAGTCACCGCTCACTGATCTGCCCCTCCAGCGTTCACTGGAGCGCCAGGCTGGAGAGGGGGTGGCACAGCTGGCTTCGGCTGTCAGCCATGCGCTGAGAGCTGGAGCCAGCTATCAATCAGGCAGCTGGGTGGATCCCGAAAATATGGTCAGGATTCTTTCCGAGCCTGAAGTGGCTCTGGGAAGTCAGCCAATAGTGTTGCTTAAGTGCATCAGAGATAAGTGAGGTTAGCAACTGACCATGCTATGTGACTGGACTGTGTACATCTTAGGACTGAGAGGACAGAAATAAACATCCTTTGGTAAAGCAGTTCCTATATGTTTATTTTATGTGTATTTAGCTGTTTGCCTGGAGTACAGCTTCAACCTTTATTAGATTAAACTGTTTAATAACTAAAAATACATTGCATAAAACAACAATGCACACAGTGCGTACATGCCAAATATGTGACCTGTCATTTGAAATCAATGAGCCTTCATGAATGGAAGAGATGGGAGAGTATTGTGCATGGCAACCAATCGAATTCTAGCTATCATTTTACAGGCCTGTTTAGAAAACACAAGCTACCACCTATTTATTTATTTCAGTTTTTTAAATGAATATTGACTTATGGCTTTTGAAATCTGTGTATAGTATGAAGTAAATTGATGATAGTTTACTTTAGGGCCCTGTTTGTATTTTTTCCAAGTATCCAATTTGATATTTGGATTATTGCAGTAGAGTTTTGTACATTGGTATTTGCATAGGGACTATCGAAAATCAAAATTTTTCATAACTGGCAAAGTAATATTATTGCTTTTATTATCATGACTATTAGCAAAGGTTTAAAGACATACGGGGAAGAAATACGAGGCAATGCCCACAGGAAGCTGCACCCCCAAAATAGAAAAATGCAACTGGTAAACCATTTAAGAGGAAAAAAGTCCACAAAGTGTTAGTAGGAATTTGCACCTGGAATGTATCCAAATCTTCCCAGGAAACAGAACACAGAATAAAACCCATGAGTTGGCTCTTACAAGGCCCCCTCCCACCCATTACCGGAGTTGATTCAGGAATTTCTTCTGTTGATCTGAAATCCATGTAAATAAAGCCATATATGTCACCAAACAAACATGCCAGCTGTTTTCACTCCCGGGCTGGGGGATTGCGCAGTTCCATTCCTTGTCATAGTAGAGCCAGACATTGAAACTGGACATAGACATTAGAGAACACTTGGACACACATGCGTGATTAGACCATCTCACGATGACTCTTGAGCCCGTTTCAA
Source organism: Lithobates sylvaticus (assembly GCA_028564925.1). Taxonomy (NCBI): domain Eukaryota; kingdom Metazoa; phylum Chordata; class Amphibia; order Anura; family Ranidae; genus Lithobates; species Lithobates sylvaticus. Next base: position 124,320,145 of record CM053027.1, read on the forward strand.
GAACGATCAAGTCACATGAGTGCTTCTGTTTAGGGTAATGGAAATGGAAGGAAGGAGCCAAGCCTATGGGTGCCCTGGCAAACAATTAAGATCAAGCAAGGTTTATGACTCGTCTTGTTTCACAAAAACCCCTGTATAGGGCTGCCAGGCACTACACTATGATAATCCTATTCTTTGTATGTCATTTAATGTCTACATGCACCATTAGCTTGGGTCTACACAAGTACCGTAGCATGATTAAAAGAGCCACCTTTTCTGTGATCAGTTGAGTTGTTTACGTCACAAACTTTTCTAGAACCCAAAATGTTAAAGTGGTTGTATACCCGTTTACACTTTTTTTTTTCCTAAACTACCTGCAAGAGAATGTCATAATGAGCTAGTATGACAAGCATACTAGCTCATTATGCATCACTTACCTTAGATCGGGGCCCCCGACGCCTTCTTCTTCTCCCCCTCCAGCCGCAGCCATCGCTCTTCCGGGTATCGCCGCTCCGGCCAATCACAGCCAATTCGTTCTTTGCAAATATCTCCTAAACCGTGCAGGTTTAGGAGATATTTCTTGTACCTACAGGTAAGCCTTAATCTAGGCTTACCTGTAGATGCAAGTTGCAATTTAGGGTATACAACCACTTTAATTTTACCAATAAAAGAACTTTATTAATCATCTGTATGTCAATAGTATAAACATAGTCAGCATAACAGGAAAGCAAATGCGTACATGCATAAAGGACATGTGTAGACATTACAATATAGGAAAGTAGTCATCAATTTTACCAATTTAATACCTTTTAGATCTACAAAAGTATCCTGTTTGCTGTACACAGCCAGATCACCTGGCCAGTTAAAGGGCTACTGGTCCACTTTCGTCAGTCAGTGGTAAGAAACATGTTTTCCAAAGTGCTACTTCCTTGGTCAGTTGTATCCCACTGAGATGTAACCCTTATCCTGACGAAGGACTTTGAAGCCAGGTCAATACTGGCTGTGCGATAGGGGATTGGGCATTCTTGCCCAACTATATGTATACTCCACCCCCTGATCAAAACAAGAATGTTGAGAATTCTAGGCCCAGAACAGGCACAAATTGTACACACATCGCCACTACACATTTTCTTCTATAAGGCTACTTTCTTGATATAGGGGGCCTTAAAGTGTTACCAAACCCACAACAGTAAAATCAGTCTGTATATGCGGTAAAGCATGCTTGGTATACTTACTGTGGAACCTAAGGGGTTATTCCTCTGCATTGTGTAAAAAGGCTGTTTGATCCTGTCTTTTCTGATTCTCCCCTTCTTCCAGTGTCTCCAACTCATCTCCAGATAATACAGAAGGTAGGGGACAAGTTACACATGCACAGTTTGGTGTGTATTGCAGTTTTATATGACAGTCAGAGTAGAATGAAAACTCCTCCTACAAGCTTTAACCAGGCACTAATACAAGTCACGAGACTGCTCTAACTGCTGATGAGAAAAAGTATTTAGCAGTTTACATTTACTAAAACTATTGCATTTCCATGTTCTGTGTACTGTGGGAGACCAGATATAGTGAATGCAGGGTCCTGGGTTTAGTAATGGTGCCTGATATCACCAAAGGGACACACATAATATTTATTGAATGCAATACTACAGAAAGTTGTCAGAGACTGCAGGCATGCAACAGGAGAAGGTCAAAACTATGGGTTTGCTACAAGAGATGATACAGACATGTCACAGGAGATGGTCAGTTAGCGATGAGATCCAGGATCACCACTACCATAGGTTTGAGGTGAATCCTCTGGGTTTTTGATAATAGTCTTTGAACTGTGACTTACGATGCCCAATAAGGTGCTTTTGGGTGACCTATCAATATAAAACTTGATGCAAGGCTTCCCTTAATAATAAAGTGGGCTTTTGTTTCAGGGGTTGTATATTGGGGTTTTACTTCCTTTGTGGGTTTTTTTATTTTATGTTGACATAGTCTTTTTAAAGTTTGGGGTGCAAATCAACCACTTCACACTATATTACTCACATTCATCGCACCCAGCACCCACTTTTCCCCATAGATAAAATGGAAGTAAGGTATACACTAGTTACCGTATTTATTGGCGTATAACACGCACACCCCCCCCAAAAAAATGCCAAAAATAGCGAGTGGTGCCGAAAAATAGCGAGCGCTGCAGAAAAAGACAGCGCCGACTGTTCGGCTCCGCTCGTAGTCCCGCCTCCCTGCGCTCATTCCCGAAGCTACAAATGACGCTGGCAAGCTGCAATGACACTGGGCAAGCTACAAATGACACTGGGCAAGCTGCAAATCACACTGGGCAAGGCTGCAAATGACACTGGGCAAGCTGCAAATGACACTGGGCAAGCTGCAAATGACACTGGGCAAGCTGCAAATGACACTGGGCAAGCTGCAAATGATGCTGGGCAAGCTGCAAGTGACGCTGGGCAAGGCTGCAAATGACGCTGGGCAAGCTGCAAATGACGCTGGGCAGGCTGCAAATGGCGCTGGGCAAGCTGCAAATGACGCTGGGCAAGCTGCAAATGACACTGGGCAAGCTGCAAATGATGCTTGGCAAGGCTGCAAATGACGCTGGGCAAGCTGCAAAGGACACTGGGCAAGCTGCAAAGGACATTGGGCAAGCTGCAAATGACACTGGGCAAGCTGCAAATGACTGGGCAAGCTGCAAATGACGCTGGGCAAGGCTGCAAATGACGATGGGTAAGCTGCAAATGACACTGGGCAAGGCTGCAAATGACGCTGGGCAAGCTGCAAATGACGCTGGGCAAGGCTGCAAATGACGCTGGGCAAGGCTGCAAATGACGCTGGGCAGGCTGCAAATGACGCTCGGCAAGCTGCAAATGACGCTGGGCAAGCTGCAAATGACGCTTAAATGTAAGTTTTTTTTTCCCCTAAACTTCCCTCCTAAAACTTTTTTTCCTTAACCACTTTCAGCCCCGGACCAATTTGCAGCCAAAGGACCAGGCCCCTTTTTGTGATTCGGCAATGCGTCGCTTTAACTGACAATTGCGCGGTCGTGCGACGTGGCTCCCAAAACAAAATTGACGTCCCTTTTTTCCCCACAAATAGAGATTTCTTTTGGTGGTATTTGATCGCCCCTGAGTTTTTTATTTTTTGCGCTATAAACAAAAAAGAGCGACAATTTTGAAAAAAAAATGCTATAATAAATATCCCCCAAAAATATATAAAAAAAACATATTTTTTCCTCAGTTTAGGCCGATACGTATTCTTCTACATATTTTTGGTAAAAAAATCGCAATAAGCGATTATTGATTGGTTTGCGCAGAAGTTATAGCGTTTACAGGATAGGGGATAGTTTTATAGCATTTTTATTAATAATTTTTTTTTAGTAGTAATGGCGGCGATCAGCGATTTTTATTGTGACTGTGACATTATGGCGGACACATCGGACATTTTTGACACATTTTTGGGACCATTGTCATTTATACAGCAATCAATGCTATTTAAATGCATTGATTCCTGTATAAATGACACTGGCAGTGAAGGGGTTAACCAGGGGGTGGCAGTGTAGGGGTTAAGTATGCCTAGGGGTGTGTTTCTTACTGTGGGGGGGGGGGGGGCGTGGCTGTCAGCTAGTGAAGGCTGATCTCTGCTTCAATCACAGGGAGCAGAGATCGGCGTCACTAGTTGCTAGGCAGAGGAGATGCTGTCTATTTCCATATCTCCCCGTTCTGCCTTCCCGTGAGACGATCGCGGGTGTCCCCACGGCGATCGAGTCCGCGGGACCCGCGACCGGCCTCATGGGGGTCCCGACCGGCGCGGGAGCGCGCCGCTCCCGATGGCACGGACGGCATTAAGGAGGGACTTATATATACGCCCTCCTGCCTGTCCGTGCCATTCTGCCGACGTATATCGTCGTGCGCTGGTCGGGAACGGTTAAAATGCCCTCCTAAACTTGGGGTGCGTGTTACACGCCGATAAATACGGTAGCTTATTATCCCAAACTAAATCCTTCCCAATGCTGGCCAATTTTACACCGCTGTGTCATCTGTAGTCAAAAATAATTGTAGACAAATACCTGATGGTACTCTATTTTTATATTCTAGAACATTTCAGCAAGGTCTCCATCCAAAAAGTTTCTGCTGCTGTACCCTTTTACACTGCTGTACCATCTGTGGTCTCTCAACCCTTAAAGTGGAGTTCTGCCGGAAAAAAAAAAGCGTAGCTGCCAGGGGCGGACTGACAACTCATGGGGCCCCCGGGAAAAAGGAGATTATGGGGCCCCCGGGCAATAGGAGATTATGGGGCCACACAGTATACACACACACACACACACACACAGTATACAATCACACAGTATACACAGACATGTTTCTATTGGCTGAGAAGGTACTGGAGAGGTGGGGCAGCTATAATCTCGGTATTTTTAGACCAAAAGGATGTCGGTAAGGGACATTTCAGAGACAGATGTAAAAAAAAAAACACTGATTTTTACATACTGTCCCTGGTTTTACTGAGGCTGGCAACCCTGGTGGGGCCCCCTAGTGGCCCGGGGCCCTCGGGCAGTGCCCGAGTGGCCAAATGGTCAGTCCGCCCCTGGTAGCTGCTGACTTTTAATAATCAGACACTCACCTGTCCCACGGTCCAGCGATGCGGGCGTACGAAGCCTCGCTCCTCTCCCCCTCCACGGCGCTGGCATTCTTACTGTGGGCTTCAAAGCCGGTCACGCACTGTGCGTGCGCGAGCCGCGCTGTGCGCTGTGAATGGCCGGGCAATCTTCTGGGACCTGTGACGTGTCCCAAAAGTTTGCAGGGAGGGGGGAGAGGTGAACTTCCTTCCAGCGCCGTGGAGCCCTGTGAGGAAGTGGGAGGTGGATGCCTCTAAAAAGAGGGTATACTCTCCCCTCCAAAAAAATTACATGCCAAATGTGGCATGTCAGGGGGTCACCATCACTTAAAGTGGAAGTTCATTTTTTGGTGGAACTCTGCTTTAATGAGAGCTTGAAAGTAATTGGCCAGCAGCAGGACAGTTTTGAATCAGTGATAACAAGGACAGCCACAGCAAACTACTGGCCAGTTTCTTTCTTCCAGTCAAAGCAGGTCTGTTACCATTTGACAAAAATGCATATGTTGCTGCTAAAACTACCTTAAAAAGCATTTCAAACAAATATATCAAAGTTGGATGCTGCTGATGTATGTACAGTGAGGCTGATGATGTCCAGGAAAATCGTATTGTTCCATAACACCATGTACAGAAGAAATGCAAATTCAAATTCAAAGCTTAATAAGACACTCTCCCTGCTGTAGAGTATTTAAAAAAAATATTAATTGGAATTGTACATATCCCCCATGACTGTGTCCAGCTTCCCATGCCTTTTTTTTTTAAAGTAGTTTGCCTATCACCATAACAATGATCAGAATTTAACAAGATTTGCCCCCTATAGATTTTAATGGAATCTGCCTCTAATGCCTAGTACACACACGGTCATATGTCAGGAGACATCGGCCGGTTCAATAAAAACCGTCTGACGTTCAACCAGTGTGTATGTCAGCAGGTCTTAGAAAAGCCAGACCTTTGGCCGGCTTCTTTCGGACGAGCACGCTGATCGGAGTGTTCTGGTGGGGGGGGCCATCCCACTGTCAGAACAGCTCACTTGGGGAGATAGCTACACTAACATCGGATTGTTAGTACAGTGGCTTCAACCGGAGCTGTCAGGTTTTTTTTTCGTTCAACCCACAGGGTTGAACCCGCTGGTGTGTACCAGGCTTAAGTTCAGATTTGCCAAACCCATGGTGAATCAAACCTGGGTAGATTCACCCCTCACAGTCAGGGACTGTATATTTGTTATAGGCATTGCTGGAGACTGGAGAACAACATCCCTTGTGACAGCATGGGCCCGCGAGACAGATCCTCTTTATGGAGAGATCTGGGGTCTATTAGACCTCAAATTTCTCCTCTAGTCTCCAATGCAGCTGATTAGACACAGATCGGCCTGATTGGCTGCTGGAGGCCAGGTAAACAAAGAGGCGGAGCCGGAAGTGACAAACTACTCGTCACTCCCGGTTTACAGGGTTACAGAGAGAAAGGAATGACATCAGTTCCTCTCTCTGTTTAGGGCAGCAATCACCACCAGCCGCATCGCTCCCGGGCTCCGCGATGGGGCGGTAGGGCCTGGAAAAGGCGGACGTGGATGCGGATGCGGAAGGGGGGTGGGACCCAGTTCCACCAGCCGCAGAAATGAACCAGTGCCTAATTAGCCAATCGGATCCCTTCTGCCTAAAAGGGAATCGCCGGCTGAAAACATACATACCAGGATGATGCCTGTAGATGCAGGCATCATCCCGGTATAACCACCAAAACCCGAGGGACGTCCTACGGGCAGCAAGTGGTTAAATAACTGGTTACTTGGCACAGAGGACTGATCTATAAGGTGTTTGTCTATAAGGTGTTTGATTTTTGATTTTTTTTGTAGTGATGTACTCATGACTACTATATCTCTTAACAATCACTTTACAGTTTCCGGCAACAAAACAAACGAGAGATTTTTTTTCTAGGAGATTTTTTTAAATTCTGAGATTAAAACTCACATACATTCACAGTTGTAATTGAATGGTTTCCTTGCCTTGATGGGGTTAAACAACACTGAGAACGTGAGATCTAATTAACACATGGCGCGAAAGTCACAAGGTCGTGTTCTTAGGCTTATTCTATACAGCTGTACCCAGATTAGGTCAGTATAAATGAAAGTTGTCCTCTTACAGGCCCTCACCGGAGGCTCTCACCTGTGCACTTAGCACTTGGGCCTCTAGTGGTCGCCTGTGTCATCCCAGAGGGACCAGGTTAGCAGAGCAGGGACGTGTGTACAAGCAGCTGGCCCTGATTTGCAGGTGCAGCCCATTTCTGGGGCTCGGAGGATGCCCGTACTGGTCCTGTGTGAAAGCTCTTGAAGCAATCACAAGGCTCACATTTCACAGCTAATTGCAGTCACAGATTGCCAGGTGCAGACCAGTTTTATGGCTTCAGGGAACTGTACACTGGATGGGGGGTGGAGAGGCATCCTGCAGAAATTGAGAAAAAAAAGTTCTCTCTCACCTCCCTGTGTCCAGACCTGTAGAGCAGAAACACAGCAGACATATAACACAGATCTACTTTCTCCCAATACATATACGTTGCAGAAAAAAAAACATAGACTGAGGTTTACGCAATGTGATGAGTGAAGACTTCCCCTCCAAGAAAGCTATTAACCCTTGGCAGACCTATATTGGGCGTATTCAATTAGACAAAGATTACCGCGTAAAGACTAAAACATATAATAACTAATTAAAATGTATCTTTTCATTTTCACACTAAACTGAAAAAAAACATTTGCAGATATGGGTTATCTATTTTTACATATAATGTCTGCTGTACTGAATACGCCCCTCAAAGAGGTACTGATAGGTGACAGCAAAATAAGTGTATGAGCAGTTCACAAGGTGACACACCGGTCTAAAATCCTTATTGATATAAAGGTCCTTACTTATAATAGGCTCCATACAAAACATACCTTTCTTTCCGTTTGTGTTTTTATGTGCGTCATCAAAAATCGTGCCTTTTCATGCACTGCCATTGTCACCAATAGACCCTGATAACATCAACATTTTTCATAAATGTGCGCTAGCATCATTTAAAACAATGGTGAGATGCTGAGAGGATGTCGGCTTAGGCATCCGGGTGGATCCCAACGTTAAAGTCGGGATCGCTCGAGAGCCTGGACCAGAGAAGACTTTAGCCCACTGTCGGCTGAATATGACTCACAGGAGTGCAGAACGAATTGTACTCCTCTGACTCACAGAAGCCAAAAGAGCATTTGCCCCACTCCTCCTTTAATGTCATTGTTGTAAGCTCTGCATCCCTGTGTACTCTCCTGTACTGCAAGGATTTGTAGTGGCCAGATAATATTATTGACTTGTGGCTGAGTAACTACACATTTTCTTTTTTGCCCTAGTTGTTTTATGTAGCATGTTTTCTGGTCCTCTTTGGTTTCAATTTTGACATTGTTTTTATCTGTTCGTCCTACCCGCTATGGCTTCCACTCCACACATTAAAGTAATACTAAACACACACTGTTTAATTTACATTTTCTCTTCTATTTCTGTATGTGGATGATGGCACTGTAATTATTTGAATAAAAAACAAAAACAAAAAACATCTGTTTTTTTCCTAATGGACATACAGCTGTCACATGGCCCAGCTCTTTCCCAGGCTGTCTGCAGGGAAACATAAGCAGGAGGAGCTTCTAGTCCTCTGCTACTGGTCACATGTTCAAAAAAAAAACAGCCTTTGGAATACAGAGTAAAAATGAAAATCAATACAGGAAACCCCCGCTATATTGCGGTTCAGTTATTGCGGTCCCGGTATATCGCGGTATTTAATTAGGACCTGTTATTCTGATATTGTGGTAATATTTCGCCATTTTCGCAGTTATGTACTCTATTTTTTACTGTACTGTACAGTATACTGTACTGTTAAGACAATATTTTTGTGTTTTAAAAATCCTCTTGATCTCGCTCTCTATCTTTAATGTGTTTCTATTGCATAAAAGTGTGTTTAAAGACCTTTAAATGCTATTAAAAATTAACAAAACATGCCTAGGGTGTATTTAAATAGGGTCTTTCTATTTCGCGTTTTTTCACTTTTCGCGGGTTGGTCCGGAACATAACCCCAGCGATGGAGGGGGGTTTACTGTAAACTGTTTTAAATTGGCATAAAAATATATATTTGAAATCATATCTTTATTCGTTGAACTCATCGATTTGTACGCGGACCCAGCAGTCCAATTACAAATTACTGACGAGATGGTATTACACACCGTCAAGACTTTGTAAGTTCTTTCCAGAGGCCTCAGATCGCTGTTGGCGTCATAACAAGGAACCCTAGTCCATATATTTTGGTCCTGTTCAAAGATCAGACAATACTGGAAGGAGGTACAAAGGATTTCCCAAAAATGTACAGTCTTTCCAATACCAGATGACCCCGCCTTTTTTCTGCTTCATTGCTCACAAATCCCTTTACAGACATATAAAAATTCTGTTCTATGCCATTTAGTTAATGCTACTAAAGCTTGTGTTCCTCTGTGTTGGAAAGACCCGAAGCCACCATCGATTGCATTGTGGCCTAACAGGGTCAGAAATGTTGGGGCCATGGAGGACTTGGTGCTCTCGGCTCAAAATAAAAAAGAGCAGTATACTAAAATATGCGCATTTGTATATTCAGAAGAGGGGAAGAGATTGTTGGGGAACATAACTGAGGAGGGAGGTCCATCCGTCTAGGAATCATACAAGAATGTGGAAGTCGCCCAGCCCCCATAGGAAAGGGAGATAAGGGGGGATGGGGGTTCTTTTTTTTGGGGGGGGGGGGGGTGTTGAGTTTTGTTTTTGGGGTAATAGGTAAAAAATAAAATAAAAGGGAGGAACAGGAAGTCCAATATAAAGTTCACGGAAAACAAAATCAGGGGCCACGATGGCATTCTCTTCTTGTTTAGATCACAAAGATAGGAGTATGCCTGGGTGGTAAAGACTAGGGGTGAATAGGGTTATATAAATGGGCAGGGGTAAACATATATATATATATAGTTGTATAATCTGAGGAATATTAATCCCGCCCTAAAATAATAAGGTTATAAGAAACGATTTATGTTTGTACCTGTTGGAATGTGATGTAATAATGTTCTTACTGCTTCCTTTTTTGTATAAATAAAGAATTTGAAAAAGAAATCATATCTTTATTCTTTTGTGTAAATAACATGGTGTGGGTGGATTTCTGCCAGTCACGGGTTGTGTCACGCCCCGCCAGCCTGTGTCTTAGAATAAGAGGGAGGTGATTCCTCCATTAATCTACCCAGGTGGACCTGTTTGTCAGCCCCATTAATCAGATGTGCAGCAAGTTCCCCACCAAGTATCTGAATCCAGGATCAGAGGGGTGAATGTTCTCTTTCCACTGGAGTTTCTGCATCTGATATGCCTTCCCCCATTCCCTCTGATACCCAGGTTCCTGAGGAGTCTGTCGATGGAGGGCTTGTCAGTGATTGAAGTTCAGTCATACTGGCATACTGGGCTGTGGTTCTCAATACTTCCTCAAATGAGCACTTGCGTGCCTCTGAGCCTGAAGTCACAGAGGGACGGTATTTCACAGCCAACTGAACTGCTCAGCCCGGAGGACTTAGAGAATGACAGGAGGGAGCTGAAACAGCTAGGATGTTCTCCAGAAATTGTCAGAACCTTGCCTAAAGCCAGAAAGAGATCCACCAACCAAATTATCATTGGACTTTCTTAGGCTTTAAGGAAAAACTGTTGTTTAATCCTCTCAAGCCACAGCTCTGAAGTCCTTGATCGGTCTTTTTCTGTCGGCATTTCCGACGGACTTTAGATTGAAAGCCTGTTCTTAATTTTTCCGTCGGAAATGACAGAGTTTTGGACGGTGCAAAGTCCGGCCGTGTGTACGCGGCATTAGAGTTGTGACTACTAGTTCCTTTAGGCTCTCAGAGAATCTTTTCATAGGTCTGACAGGAGCGAACAGGGGCAAGGCAACTTACAGGGCTAGCAGGCTGGATCCACCGAAGATTACTTTGCATTCCAGTAGAGGCATCTCTTTCTCCTGGATGCATGAGTTCCAGCAGCTGAGTGGCCTTCTCACACTACATTTATTTGTTATAACTGATGGACCTGGAATTGCTTACAACTGTAACAATTTGGGAAGAGAGCATTATCTTTTTTTCTATGCTGTAAATAAAATAATTTGTCTCTAGCAGAAAATCTTGAGTTTCAGCTAGTTAATTACCATTTGTATGCTGCCCTGGAGGCACCAGGAAAATGGAAAATTGAATACTCAAATTTCTGTATTTTTCTTTTTCTGGTGTCTACACATGTGAGCATATATGCCCACAGGTGTCGTTCTAATCTATTTACGGGAATGGCTGGTGCTGGGCTTAAACACATACAGTATCTCACAAAAGTGAGTACACCCCTCACATTTTTGTAAATATTTTACTATAACTTTTCATGTGACAACAAGGCGAAATTAGACTTTGCTACAATGTAAAGTAGTGAGTGTACAGCTTGTATAACAGTGTAAATTTGCTGATCCCTCAAAATAATTCAACACACAGCCATTAATGTCTAAACCGCTGGCAACAAAAGGAAGTACACTCCTAAGTGAAAATGTCCCAATTGGGCCCAAAGTGTCAATATTTTGTGTGGCCACCATTATTTTACAGCGCTGCATTAACCCTCTTGGGTATGGAGTTCACCAGAGCTTCACAGGTTGCCACTGGAGTCCTCTTCCACTTCTCCATGATGACATCACAGAGCTGGTGGTTGTTAGCGACCTTGCGCTCCTCCACCTTCCATTTGAGGATGCCCCACAGATGCTCAATAGAGTTTAGGTCTGGAGACATGCTTGGCCAGACCATCACCTTTACCCTCAGCTTCTTTAGCAAGGCAGTGGTCATCTTGGAGGTGTTTGGGGTCGTTATGTTGGAATACTGCCCTGTGGCCCAGTCTCAGAAGGGAGAGGATCATGCTCTGCCTCAGTATGTCACAGTACATGTTGTCATTCATGGTTCCCTCAATGAAGTGTAGCTCCCCAGTGTCGGCAGCACTCATGCAGCCCCAGACCATGACACTCCCACCACCATGATTGACTGTAGGCAAGACACACTTGTCTTTGTACTCCTCACCTGGTTGCCGCCACACACGCTTGATACCATCTGAACCAATCAAGTTTATCTTGGTCTCATCAGACCACAGGACATGGTTCCAGTAACCCATGTCCTTAGTCTGCTTGTCTTCAGCAAACTGTTTGCGGGCTTTTTTGTGCATCATTGTTAGAAGAGGCTTCCTTCTGGGACGACAGCCATGCAGACCAATTTCATGCAGCGTGCGGCATATGGTCTAAGCACTGACAGCTGACCCCCATCCATGCTCAACCTCTGCAGCAACGCTGGCAGCACTCATACATCTATTTCCCAAAGACAACCTCTGGATATGATGCTGAGTATGTGCACTCAACTTCTTTAGTTGACCATGGCAAGGTCTGTTCTGAGTGGATCCTGTCCTGTTAAACCGCCGTATGGTCTTGGCCACCGTGCTGCAGCTCAGTTTCAGGGTCTTGGCAATCTTCTTATAGCCTAGGCCATCTTTATGTAGACAAACAATTCTTTTTTTCAGATCCTAAGGGAGTTCTTTGCCATGCAATGCCATGTTGAACTTCCAGTGACCAGTATGAGAGAGTGAGAGTGATAACACCAAATTTAACACACCTGCTCCCCATTCACACCTGAGACCTTGTAACACTAATGAGTCACATGAAATTGGGGGATGGAAAATGGCTAATTGGGCCCAATTTGGACATTTTCACTTAGGGGAGTACTCACTTTTGTTGCCAGCAGTTTAGACATTAATGGCGGTGTGTTCAGTTATTTTGAGGGGACAGCAAGGTTACACTGTTATACAAGCTGTACACTCACTGCTATACATTGTAGCAAAGTGTCATTTCTTCAGTGTTGTCACATGAAAAGATAGAATAAAATATTTACAAAAATGTGAGGGGTGTACTTTATATATAGCGCTGTTCTTGTTGTTAGTTAGAGGCAGTGCTACCACTATATAAATAAATTCTACATTCTACCCTTAGTAGGCACCAGCAAATGAAAATTACAGAAGGGTTAAGTAGTCAATTTCCACACACCCTACCGAAGGTGTTTTTTTTTTTTTTTTTTGCATTTTCATTCAGTGCTGAGGTGGGGCGGGGAAGCCTGGAGTAAAAAGGACTGAATTTCAACTTCAAAGATTTGTATAAATAAAGATTTTACTGTACATTAAAATAAATACAAAAACTAGCGTTGGGTTGGATTGACGCTGCAGTCCCTATGGTTACTTAGGGCTCAGGAAACCCCTGTCAACATTTTGTAAAGAGCTGCTCAGATTGTTGCTGCTTTATAAGTGTAATGTAAAAAACATTTTCTTCAGTGCAGCCATGCTGGTAAAGCTAAAGGAGATTGTACAGTCAAAATGTAATGTGTGTGGACAGCTTAAAAAACAAACAATAACAATGTTCCCTGAAGTAAGTATGGATTTTGGGGGGGACCCTACGTCATTTAAAAAAAAAAAAATTGCCATGGGGTATGGCTGTTTTCTTCTCAATTTTTCATTGCCTGTATTCTTTTGTTTACATTTCAGCTGTCAGCGGGGAAACCCACTGACAGTTGATGAGTAATTGGTTGTTAACCACTTGACCACTGGGCACTTAAACCCCCTTCCTAACCAGACCAATTTTCAGCTTTCGGTGCTCTCACACTTTGAATGACAATTACTCAGTCATGCAACACTGTACCCATATGAAACGTTTGTCCTTTTTTTCACACAAATGGAGCTTTCTTTTGGTGGTATTTAATTACCGCTGTGTTTTTTATTTTTTGCGCTATGAATCAAAAAAGACAAGAAAAAATAAAAAATGTTGTTTCTGTTAAAATTTATTGCAGAGTATTGGCGAGTATTGGCATAGTATTGCAGGGTATTTCAGGGTATTGGCGAGTATTGGCATAGTATTGGTGAGTATTACAGAGTATTGCAGGGTAATGGCAGAGTATTGCAAAGTATTGCATAGTATTGCATAGTACTGGCACCCACAGCGCTGCAAATGATCTCTCCCCCTCTCTCCTCTCACACTGTACCGATCGGTACAGAGAGGGGAAGGAGGAATGACATGACAAGACGCAGGTTTGTTTACAAGTGATGCGCCGTCATTTGACTGAGCGATCACGTGGTATCAGCACGTTCCGTGATGCGCCACATCGGTCACAGGAGCGCGATTCTGAGAGGACTTCCCACGGACGTCCACCCAGAATAAGCCAACCACGCTGTAGCCATCTTTCGGCTATGGCCTGGTTGGCATGTGGTTAAGGAAGACACAGCTTTTCTATTCCTAATTCTCATGGACTGACCCAACGACTGACTGCATGATTTGGGAAAAAGTGGAAGTCAGTCATTTTGTATAAAGTTGGCCTTTAAAAAAAAAAAAAAAGAAGAGGGACAACTGTTAACAAGATACAATTGCCAGCAGAAGTAGATATCTGAACTTTGCTATCTTGTTTTTTTTTTTTTTTTGCTTTCTTTCACAGAGTGTGTTATAAAGAAGAGATGAGCATATCTTTTTCAACAATTCTTCAGTAGCAAAACTTGCTATTTGGAAGGGTGTGGCAGTTCCTTGTCACTGAGTTCATATAAATAGATGACACAAAAACATTATATATTCAGTTCCCGGTGGCTAAAAAGTACCACTCAGCAGGATTCCTGCCTTTGATGCCCTATGCAGGAAAAGGGGTAGTCACCGTTCCTTTGACATGGCAAACAATCAACAAACCAAACAGTGTTTTCATGAAATCCCTTTGTCTTCTGTGAATGCTCCTTGTTGAATGTTCATGTGGGTTTTTTTTTATTTCTTTATTTCCACTTGTCTATATAAATTGTTGTTGCATATAATTTCTATGTTTTTATGGAAATCAAATATTTCCTTAATTTTTTTTAATATTCAGAGAAAAACAAACATTAAAGAAGATAATTAAGAAGGATGTTGTAGTTGCCTGCTCTGTGTAACGATATTGCACAGATCGATTCTTTGAAATGATACCAAGCACACCCTATTTAATTTACATTGTCCCTTCTAGGAGGTGTGTCTAAAACGTTTGAATTATATGGTATCAGAAAACAAACAAAACAGAAGATACAAACAAATTACCTTCATTGCCTTCAAAATAATCTCCATCCTTCACAAACAGACGTTTGGTAATGTTCATAAAGCTTTTGGAAACTGTCAGCAAAGGCTTCTTTAGGAATCGATCACAGAACCGATGTCACGCATTCTTGGATTGTCGTCACATCTGCAAAATGTGCTCCTTTCATTATGCTCTTTAGGTGGGGCAACAGAAAGAAGTCCACAGGTACCAGATCAGTAGGGCCGATCCTGGGCGGGTGCACAGGGTGCACCACGCTCAGGTCCTGCGAGCTGAGGCGGGGGGGGGGGGGGGGGGGGGCGGGAGCTCAAGTGCCAGAGTCCTCCACTCCTCACTCCTCTCCTTGTGTACGTCACACACAGCGGGTATCTCCCGCCGTGTCACAAAGCTTGGGTCTAAAATGTTCGGCGGCCGCTGTAAAAAAAGTCCCGCCTCCTAGACCAGCTCCTGTGATAGAGGGCCCACTGATCTAATGCCGGGAAATTGAGTCAGTGTGACGTGTATCATAGGAGTCACTCTAGGAGGCGGGACGTTGCGACAGAGGCCGCCCGGGCAATTCAAATCCAAGCTCTGTGACACAGCGGAAGATTGCCGCTCTGTGTGATCCAAGCACTGGTAAGCTGCATTTGATGGGCACTGATAAGCTGCATTTTGGTGGGCACTGGTAAGCTGCATTTACTGTGCACTGGTAAGCTGCATTTGATGGGCACTGATAAGGCTGCATTTGGAACTGATAAGCTACATTTGATGGGCACTGATAAGCTGCATTCGATGGGCACTGGTAAGCTGCATTTGGTGGGCACTGATAAGCTGCATTTGGTGGGCACTGATAAACTTCATTTGATGGGCATTGATAAGGCTGCATTTGGTGGGCACTGATAAGCTGCATTTGGTGGGCACTGGTAAGCTGCATTTGGTGGGCACGGATAAGCTGCATTTGGTGGGCACTGGTAAGCTGCATTTGGTGGGCACTGGTAAGCTGCATTTGATGGACACTGGTAGGCTGTGTTTGATGAGCACTGATAAGGCTGCATTTGGTGGGCACTGATGAGGGTGCATTTGGTGGGCACTGATAAGCTGCATTTGATGGGCACTGATAAGGCTGCATTTGGTGGGCTATGGTACACTGCAATTGATGGACACTGGTAGGCTGAGTTTGATGGGCACTGATAAGGCTGCATTTGGGGGGCACTGATAAGCTGAATTTGATGGGCACTGGTAAGGCTGCATTTGGTGAGAACTGGTAGGCTGTATTTGATGGGCACTGTTGGGCTGCATTTGATGGGCACTGGTAGGCTGCATTTTATTGGCACTGATAAGGCTGCATTTGGTGGGCACTGGTAAGGCTGCATTTGATGGGCACTGCTAAGGCTGCATTTGGTGGGCCATGGCAAGGCTGCATTTGGTGGACACTGGTAAGGCTGCATTTTGTGGACACTGGTAAGGCTGCATTTGGTGGGCACTGATAAGCTGAATTTGATGGGCACTGATAAGCTGAATTTGATGGGCACTGGTAAGGCTGCATTTGGTGAGAACTGGTAGGCTGTATTTGATGGGCACTGTTGGGCTGCATTTGATGGGCACTGGTAGGCTGCATTTTATTGGCACTGATAAGGCTGCATTTTATTGGCACTGACGAGGCTGCATTTTGGGGGCACTGGTAAGGCTGCATTTGCTGGGCACTGCTAAGGCTGCATTTGGTGGGCCATGGCAAGGCTGCATTTGGTGGACACTGGTAAGGCTGCATTTTGTGGACACTGGTAAGGCTGCATTTGGTGGGCACTGATAAGCTGAATTTGATGGGCACTGATAAGCTGAATTTGATGGGCACTGGTAAGGCTGCATTGGTGAGAACTGGTAGGCTGTATTTGATGGGCACTGTTGGGTGCATTTGATGGGCACTGGTAGGCTGCATTTTATTGGCACTGATAAGGCTGCATTTGGTGGGCACTGGTAAGCTGTATTTGGTGGGCACTGATAAGCTGCATTTGATGGACACTGGTAGGCTGCGTTTGATGGGCACTGATAAGGCTGCATTTGGGGGGCACTGATAAGCTTCATTTGATGGGCGCTGATAAGGCTGCATTTGGTGGGAACTGCTAGGCTGCATTTGATGGGCACTGATGAGGTTGCATTTGATGGGCACTGATGAGGCAGCATTTGATGGGCACTGATGAGGCAGCATTTGATGGGCACTGATAAGGCTGCATTTGATGGGCACTGGTAGGTTGCATTTAATGAACACTGGTAGGCTGCATTTAATGAACACTGGTAGGCTGCATTTGGTGAGCACTGATAAGCTGCATTTGATGGGCACTAATAAGCTCCATTTGGTGGGCACTGATGAGCTGCATTTGGTGGGCATTGATAAGGCTGCATTTGATGGGCACCGGTAGGCTGCATTTAAAGGGGCACTGATGAGGCTGCATTTGATGGGCACGGGTAGGCTGCATTTGATGGGCACTAATGAGGCTACATTTGATGGGCATTGGTGAGGCTGCATTAATCTCTTGTATCATAAGAGGCAATGGTGGGGGGGATGCTCCATCAATGCCCATCTGTACTGCCTATCCATGCCGCCTATCAGTGCCTGCCACTGCCGCCTATCAGTGCCCGCCACTGCCGCCTATCAGTGTCCACCAGTGCCGCTTATCAGTGCCCACCAGTGCCGCTTATCAGTGCCTAACAGTGCCACCTATCAGTGCCCATAAGTCCGGCATATTAGTGCCCCTTCATCAGTGAAACTAAATCAGTGCCCATAAGTGCCACCTCATCAGTGCCCACCAGTTCAGCCTATCAGTGCCTATTGGTGCCGCCTCATCAGCGCAAATCAAGTGAAGGTGAAAAATTACTTAGTTACAAAATTTGTTGACAGAAAAAAAAAGTACAAAAAAATATTTTTTTACCCAAAAACCCCTCTGCAAAATGCACTAAAAGCACTAAAACTGCATAGGTGTAAATCCAGCCTAAAACCACATTGAAAATCTGTGGAATGACTTGAAGACTGCAGTCCACAAACGATCACCATCAAATTGAACTGAAATTAAGCAGTTCTGCAAAGGAGAGTGGGCATATATTGCAAAGTCTAGATGTGCAAAATTGGTAGAGACATATCCCAACAGACTAAAGGCTGTCATTAAACAAAATGTGGTCCAACATAAGGGGGGTGATCCTTTTTCCAACTCAGTGTTTCTGTTTTTGAATTTTTAAAAACATTTTTATGACATGTTGGTGTTAGATCTTTCACTTGGATGTTATAAGTTGCACTAGTAATACAGCTGGATAAAACAAAAACAGTGTCTGTCTTCATTTCAGGCTGCAAAGCAACAACATGTGATTATTTTAAAGGAGGGGATTCTTTTCTATACCCACTGTATTATATATATATATATATATATATATACACTACTTTACATTCTAGCAAAGAGTAATTTCTTCAGTGTCGTCACATGAAAATATATAATAAAATATTTACAATATTTATAAAATGTGAGGGTGTACTCACTTTTGTAGATACTGTATATATACTGTATATATACCTATAGTCTATATGAAAAATGAACAGGGAAAACTGCTAATTTTAAGGTCAGCACAAAACACACTCCTTTTGACTGGAATAAAAAGGTTTATTGTCCAGCTGTAGAAAGGGTTCTTAAGTGTACAAGCTGTCATAATGTGTATTAGGCTGTCACTGGAACAGTATGTAGCAGATACAATGTTTTTCAAAAAGAGATTACTCAATTCCTAAGAGAAGAAAATATAAAGAGCCATTTGATTTTTTTTAAATACATAGTACTTTTTTTTTTTTTAATGCATAGTAAAATACATAGCAGATCCAGGAAATTATCTGACTGCTTTGAGGTCAGGGAAGGATCAAGATGTAAAGATTATTTTTTCTAAATGAACATGATAGACATATGACTACTTTGAGACCGTGTAATAATATAATATAACACTTCACGTACATCCGATTGGCACACAAACATGCAGAAAGAAACATTTCTGTGGAATTAGTCTTACCACATAATGCATTTTGCTTTTAGATCTACAAATACTACCACAAACTACTATCCATTCTCTGTAGATTACTGAACAGGGGTGGGGAGCATGGAGAGCTATATACTATTGTGGGGGGTGGGGAGCACTGGACAGCACTGTGGGGGTGGGAAGCCAACAGCACTGTGGGGGGGGGGAGCTGCAGCGCTCGTCGATATACGTCGGCACAATGGCACAGTACTGGGGTGGGGGCTAGAGAAGGATGGGGAGAGCTGGAGAGCAGGGGGGGCAGAAAGAACAGGGGTTGAGAGAACTGTGAGGGGGGGCTGGAGAGTGTGGTGGGGGAGGAGAGCACTGGGGGGGGGCAGTAAAAGAAGTTGGATAGGGGGATCAGCAGGGGGGCAGCATATAGAGGAAATTAGCTTTCTATATTCCTCCATGCAGCCGCTGAATGCTTGATTCTCCTCCTCTCCCTCCTCCAAGCATTTAGCAGCTGCATGGAGGAATATAGAAAGCTAATTTCCTCTATATGTGGCCCCCCTGCTGATCCTCCTATCCAGGCACACAGGGCAGGCTGTACTTACAGACATTTTCTCCTCCTGTGCTCACGGAGCTGGCCGGGTCTGTGCTCTGTGGCCGCGCACCGCGCTGTAACGCGGTCCCGCCCCCTAGACCGACTCGTGTGATAGGTGGAACACTGATTCTATCTACTATCACACGAGCCGGTCTATGGGGGCGGGACCATGTTACAGCGCGGTGCACGGCCGCAGAACACAGACCCGGCCAGCTCCGTGATCACAGGAGCATGAGAGAGGGGACTCAGGGGAACACTGCAGCCGCAAAGCGGCCCCAGGGCAGGCAGCCTACCGGGAAATATCCCGGTATCCCGGTAGGCCAGTCCGGCCCTGGGCGTACCTGTATGTCCCCTTTAAATGGCGGGGCTAGCCGGCGTGACCGTGCCGCGGAGCCGATGTCCGCCAGTCTCCCGGCGATCGTGTCACGGAGCCGCAAAACGGGGAGACGCCTATGTAAACAAGGCATTTCCCCGTTCTGCCTAGTGACATGACAGAGATCACTGCTCCCGTCATTGTCATGTGAGTAGTAACCCATCCCCCCCACAGTTAGAATCACTCCCTAGGACACACTTGGCCCCTTCATCGCCCCCTAATGGTTAACCCCTTCTCTGCCAGTGCCCTTTACACAGTAATCAGTGCATCTTTATAGCACTGATCGTTGTAAAAATGACAATGGTCCCAAAATAGTGTCAAAGGTGTCCGATGTGTCCGCTATTACTAATAAAAAATAAATTAATAATAAAAATGCCATAACACTATCCACTATTTTGTTGATGCTATAACCTTTGCGCAAACCAATCAATATACACCTATTGCGATTTTTTTTTTACCAAACATATGTAGAAGAATACATATTGGCCTAAACTGAGGAAAACAATTGTTTTTTTTTAATATATTTCTGGGGGTATTTATTATAGCATGTTTATAGCGCAAAAAATAAAAGCCGCAGAGGTGATCAACTAGCACCAAAAGAAAGCTCTATTTGTGGGAAAAAAGGACGTCAATTTGTTTGGGTGCAACGTTGCATGACCGCGCAATTGTCAGTTAAAACGTCACAGTCCCGAGTCGCAAAAAGTGATCTGATCAGGAAGGGGGTAAAATCTTCCGGGGCTGAAGCAGTTAAAAAACTATATACACCACACTAGGAAAAAATATATTTATGATTGAATATTATTGACAAGACCTCTTTTGTTTTAACCTATTTTTATGGGATGCAGATTTGTTTAGGCATAATTCAGATATAAATATTCCTATATATTGTTTATTTTATGGTAAATACAGAATAAGCAGCTTGCTTACACAGTAAGTAATGGACGTACAGAATAAAGCTGACACAGAGAAATATGTTTGCATGTCAAAGATTTTTTGAGGTATATAAAAAAGGAAAGTCATTTTTGTCAGTTTTTCATCAAGTGGATAAAAAATTGCATATAAAGACTTCTGGATTTTTCTACGATTCTCAAGAATGTGCAACCCATTCTGCAAGTAATTTGCATTTCTTCGACCTCTAAATGGCTGCTGAGCCATTAAACTTCATCTAACGTCTCATAAATCTCTCACATGATTAGACAAGGGGTCATTAATGATACATTTACAGTAGCCTGCAGCAGAAGTGGTTTGGTATCTAGAAGGAGGGGTTGGTGGCAGCATCAATTCTCCATCTTCCTGCCTGCTCTGGGTATCGTTACAAAACAGTAGAACAATGAAATAAGACCCGTCACCCCCCAAGCCATTCTAAAGATGGATTGCCAGTCAGAGTTTACAAGGGCAGCCTCCTTTCCTCAATCTATTTTTTCGGGCAAAATGAAAGTGTAAATACCCAATAAAGATTTGTAAAGATAAAACCAGACATTCATGCTCAACAAAAGTGAGGTTTAGTTTACGGGACGATAGTAGACATAAACCCAACCACTAGAGTGACATTGGGGGTTTTACTAAAACTGGAGAGCAGTGGCGGCTGGTGCTTACATTTGGGGGGGGGGGGGTATGGGGCGCAAACAAACTGGAAAAAGAAAACATCAATTGCAGCCACTGTACCCATAAATTGCCACCACTGTGCTATCAAACACAGCTACTGTACCCATCAATTGCCGCCAGTGTGCCCATCAATTGCCACCAGTGTGCCCATCAATTGCTGCCAGTGTGCCCCATAAATTGCTGCCAGTGTGCCCCATCAATTGCCGCTACTGTGCACCATCAATTGCCGCTACTTTGCTTCATCAATTGCTGCTAGTGTGCCCATCAATTGCCCCTACTGTGCCCCATCAAATGCTGCCAGTGTGCATCACCCGGGAGTCGGGACTTATCTGTCTCACAGCGGGTCACGGTGGCGTCCTCCACGTCCACGCTCCTTGATGTCTCCGGTCCTCTCCATCAGGCATCCAATCACAGCGCCTGTTGCTTCAGCCAATCAGGTGACAAGTAACCAGACCCGAGCACCTGATCGGCTGAGAGGCGGGTCAGTGTTCCTAACACAACACTGAGCAAACAGCGAATGCACAGCATTGCGCCCACTGTTTACCATTTTGGAAACCTATTAGAGCGTACTGCTCTAATCAGGACGCCTATTAAAGCCCACGGCTCTAATCAGGCGGTTCCAAAAAAAAAGCCTGCCACTGTAATTCAGGCGCCCGGCGCCCGACAAGGGGTCGGACACCTGAATAGGGGGGGGCGACCATAGATAGGTGACAGGACAGAGGGGGCGGCGCTTCTGCGCCCTTTATGGATGCACCACCATTGCTGAAGAGTGCAAAATCTGGTGCAGCTCTGCATAGAAACCAATCAGCTTCCATTATCGTCAAAGCTTAATTGATGAAGCTGATGTTAGAAGCTGATTGGCTCCCATGCACAGCCGCACCAGATTCTGCACTCTCCTGGTTTAGTAAATTATAACCATTGACTCCTAAACATATTGATGCAATCCCCCCAAAAAATTTCCATAAAAAAAAAAAAAATTCATTCAAATAAAACCTAGTGATCCTGCCATAGCGATCTTTGTTTGGGCACTTCCTATTACAGAGTGACAATGCTCTTTCCCTGACTCTCAAATTTTCTTCTTTGTTGTCACCCAGTCATATGTGCTTCTGCTGGAGACTATAAGCAGCTATGCTGACAAACATTGGATAGGCATGTCCTGTTGCTGTTGCTGTTCTGATCAGTGACATTCAGCCTCTGCTAGAGTATATGCTTGTAGACAGGAAGTGGCTGCAAAGAGAATGCAGCAATCAGCAGCACTGAGATAAAAAAATAAAATAAAAAAAAAGTTATAAAAAAGATGGTTATTAAAAAAAAAAAAAAAAAGTTAACAACACACATAATACTTCCCTTACAATATGTTCCCACATATGAGGATTTGGACCCTACAGAAACATAAACCCCTAAAAAATGTAATGTTAGGGATAGGACTTGGGCAAGGACAAGGATTTAAAATCTTTAAAACAAGCTTCTTTCGGTCTTGACGATTGATTGTATGCTACCAGCTTCAGGTGAGGACACAGACAAATAATGCCGGTCCACACCAGTGCGCTCTGCGAGATTGCATGTGATTCGCACAGCACTGCAGTGCAAATCACATGTGATGTCCGTGCGATGCGATTTCAGCCATACAGATAGTATGGCTGGTATCGCATCGCATTCGGACCAAACTCGCACGGGACCCTTTTTTTTGGTCCGCACCAGATTCACGTCCGAACTGTCAGTTCGCAGTACTATATGTGATCTAAAATGGGGGGTGTTATTAACATTGTATTGACTCTCCCAGCAGTTCACATATGGCAGTGTGAACTGCCGTGCCAGACGGGTGCGATGCGGGAACCCGCAGTGGATTCGCAGGGTTTCCGCATCGCACAAGTGTGAACCGAGCCATAAAGCTGGTATGATAGCCTATAGAACCCCTCCCACTCCCAGCAATCCTCAGTTTTTAGCACGCAATCAAGAGGAAAATGCTGGGACAGAGGAGAGAGTAGCACGTCCTGTACTGTACTCCAAGAAAAGGTTTTTATTGTCAGAAATCCGTGTTTGTCAATTGTACAGTACAAACTCCTTTAAAGTGGCATTAAACCCAAAGGCAAACATTTATTATACTGCAACTTACAAATTTTCAG
The DNA here is from genome assembly GCA_028564925.1 of Lithobates sylvaticus. Taxonomy (NCBI): domain Eukaryota; kingdom Metazoa; phylum Chordata; class Amphibia; order Anura; family Ranidae; genus Lithobates; species Lithobates sylvaticus. The sequence continues at coordinate 124,343,547 of CM053027.1, forward strand.
ATGTGATGGCTGCAGTAGTTTTAGCTATCCACTACCCAAAAAAGCTCTTTTAAGGGCTGGTTCACACCACAAAAACACACTCCAGATCCATTCTGGATGCGTTTCTGGATGCATTCCAGGTGCTTTTTTTCTCCTTTTTTCCTGTTTTTTTTTTAATTTCACTGTACTGGGTTGCGTCTGGTGCATGCTTGATTTGTTCCAGTGCATTCCGGTGCGCTTTACCGCGTTCCACTACAGAAAAAATGCAGCATGTTCTACTTTTTTTTTTTTTTTAACTGGAACACCTTAGAACTGTTTGCACTGGTGTGAGTTATGCCATTGGAAACCATATAACCTACTTTCTATGCATTTTCGATGCAAAAAAACGCACTGGACTGCATGTGGTGTGAACTGGCCCCCTAAATAGCGCATTTTATGCATTCTATTTGGGTCTTCACATTACTACTCAGCAAGTACCCATTGGCTCTCCTTATAACATTGAATAATTTAGCATGTATTTTTACCTTTTTTTCAATGCCACCCTTATACTATGGAGTAGTGTTACAACAGCAGCTAGGTATCTGTATGAATAATTGACTTCAAGAATAAGTCTTAATTTTAGTATTTTAATGGGGATGTTTAGGGGCTACCTTTAGATATTATATTCATTGACTCTTCCCACACCCGTTTGATGGCCAGCTACATTTTAGATATTAATTTTAGTGTGGTTGAGAACAACCAGGGTTAATTACCAGATGTTCTTGGGTCTTCCCATTACAGTGTGGTTTGCCATTTACTGGGTCCAAATCTATGTATTAATTGGTTCAGATGTCTGTACAATTAGTTCCTAAACATAAAATCTATACGTTTATTATTTTTTGTTGAGGATGCTTAGTGAATTACATTTGATGTCATTTATGCTGATCTCAAACCTTTTTGATAATGAAAACTGACAAGGGTTTGACGGTGGCCGGATGTTTCGCACAATGTGCTTTGGGATAACCAGGGTTAATCATCTGGTGTTCCTTGGTAAATCTATCACTGTGGGGGAGTGACAAGCCATGTAATAAAACAGGGCGCACATGGGATAGTATGAGGGGAATGCTGTGTTATATTTTGGCAGGTTTCTATTGGATACAGCAACAAGAAGCAGCTTGTGATTGGAGGAGGCGGCGGGCGCGCTAAGGCTGCATTCACACCTGAGCGTTTTGTCGCCCTAATCCGCCGTAAGCCTGAAGCTACAAAACGCTCGAGGGGAAAAAATACATTATTCTCTATGGAGATCGTTCACATCTCCACTCCAAAACGCCTGAAGCTCAAACAAGTTCCGGACCCTTTTTTTGTCACGCGAATCGGGCAGATTTGGGCGTTCGTGCCCCCATAGAAACTAATGGAAACGCTCGATTCAAGCGACTAGCGCGACAACGAGCGTTTCTACGGGCGTTTTGTCGCTGCATCTGCTCAAGTGAAGTAAATTTTTACATGAAGGAAATGACATAACATAACAGGAAGTGCACAGATAACCATTTTAGCAGACATACAGACCAGCAATATGGAGGATGAAGTAGATGATACTGTATGCCTGCTGGATCAAGAGACATTTATTGGAATGGTCAAGGAGCACCCCTGTCTCTATGATACCAGAGATCCCACGTATAAACTCAGAGCGAGCAAGAGGAGGGCATGGACCCAGATTGCCATGAAAGTTTTCTCAAACTGGGCAGACCTAACTGGCCATGTTAAGGATGTAAAAGGTAAGATAAACCCCTGCAAACATTAGTACATTATAGAAAAACAGTACCACTTCACACCTGGGGCCAATTATGACATTTCTCTCCTACATGTAAAATCCATAATTTCTTGGCTAGAAAATGACATAGAACCCCCAAATATTATATATGATTTTTTAGAAAAGACCCTAGAGAATACAATGTCGGTCGTTGCAACTTTTTATATTGCACGGTATTTTCGCAGCAATTATTCAAATACGTTTTTTTTCATGCTTAAAAGAAAAAAAAAGTAAAGTTAGCCCAATTTTGTTGCATAATGTCAAAGATGAAGATACGGCGAGTAAATAGATACCCAACATGTTAAAAAAGTCATGCAAGCCGCATCTTTGGAGCGCTAAGCGCCCCTTCCCATTAAAAAAAATGTGGCAGCGCTCCAAACCCGCCTGCAAAGAGCCTCTGCAGCGGCGATTTGCGTGCCTTTCTAACCCTTTTTCGGCCGCTAGCGGGGCATTTTTAACCCCCGCTAGCGGCCGAAAAAGGGTTAAAACAAGCTGCCCCATTGATTTTAATTGGTAGGAGCAGTGAATAAACCGCTCCTTCACCGCTCCAAAGATGCTGCTAGCAGGACTTTTTCTTACCGTCCTGCTAGCGCAAAGGAGTCGCTTTTGTCAGGCGCTATACAGGCGACTGAAAAACGCCTCAGTGTGAAAGGGGGCTATGCATAGGAGTATGAGTATAGTATAGTCAGCATGTCACAAATACATGATGGCACACTCTGACCCCTAGTGTATATTGTATGGATACTGCACACAAAGATAAATATATATTAAAAAAAAAAAACACGGAACTTCTTCATAAATCAAGCAATTTTATTAATTATTCACATAGCATAGTATACGGTTTTATTATTATAACAAAGAAATTATTTATTAATTTGCCTCAAGCTGCCATGGGACCTGTCCTGCTGGAGACATGAAGTAGGATGCAAATTGATCCCTGACATGTGTCCCTTGTCTGTTTCCACGCACACCGGTCCAATGCGCTCTTTCCATACTCTCAAGTACTGGCTCCTCAAAATCATATCCATCCCGCTGCCTTACAAAATTATGCAATGCACATGAAGCCTTTACAGCAGAGACTGCATTTTGCATATTAAGAACAATCGGAGTGTGCAGTACCCGCCATTTATTTGACAATATGCCAAATGCACATTCTACCACACGACGTGCTCGTGTTAGACGGTAATTGAACACACTCCTCTGTTCATTTAGATTGTGCCCTGAGTAAGGCCGTAGTAGATGCTCACTCAGAGCAAAGGCCTCATCTCCAACAAACACACTGGGTAGGGGAGGGCCATTTGTGCCCGGGAGTGGCCTGCTTGCCGGAAGGTCCAGACAATCGGTACGTAGGAGGTGTCCAAATGAGGAATTGTTAAAAATAGCAGAGTCAGCGCTGCTGCCATACGAACCAATGCCAATGTACCGGAAGCAATAATTGGCATCCGCAACCGCCATCAAAACAAAAGAAAAATATTTTTTATAGTTGAAGTATTGGCTTCCGCTTCCCATGGGCTTAATGATCCTGATATGTTTCCCATCGATTGCTCCGACACAATTAGGGAAATTGCAGCGTTGCAGGAAAACCTCTGATATCTGTGACCACTCTTCTGATGTCGGTTTTTTAAACACGATATCCTTCAAAATCTCCCAAATTGCAGAGCAGGTGTCACGGACTATATAACTAGCTGTTGATTTCCCTATCCGAAAGCTATAGTGCAGACTTGATATAGATTGTCCAGTTGCTAGGTACCTACAAAGAAATAAATATATATATTTTAATTTGTGTTTTGACAGTTAAAATGCTAAAACTCAAGTGAAAAAGCTTACGGGATGCCTACACACGACATGTACGCCTGACCAGGGAATGTAGGAGTGGATCTGCAGCATGTGCTCAAAGAGTACATGTATGCTAGAGAACTGGAGTTCCTTCGGCCATTGGTGGCTTTGGGGCGGTAAGCTATCATCTGTACGAATGTCATTAAACAAAATGTAAAGAGAAAGTTCTAATAATTAATTCCTATTTTCAGTACTGAAAACAGCTGGGAGGACAGCTCCCAAAATAATTTGGACCCACAAGCAAGCCAGGCATCAGGCGGTGAACAAGAAGGACAAGATCCGGAGAGCCAGTTGTCTACTCCGGCACGCTCTACAGCAACAACACCTGTGGGAGACCGTGACGAGGAGTCCACACCACCTATTCCTGTTCGTGTGCCAGCTAGAGGAACACGAAGGAGGGCTCCGGAACCGGATTTTAACAGAATGCTGGACATTATGGCCGGTATGTCGGACAGGATGACCAGCAATAGGTCCCATGTTCAAGTGTCTGCTAGGTGTCTGGAAGGTCTGATGGAGAAGGTTCCATCAGAGCTCCAGGCAGACATGCTGTCAGGCACTATACGCTACATTGCGACCTTCATCCCGCCAACCACCACATATAGGTCCTCTGAACCTGCCCCACCATATGGTCCTTATGCTAATCCCCCCCGCCCCATCTGCCAGCACTTCCTCGGTTTTCAGCACCACCTCCTAATTACCCTCCTCTGCCTACACCGCCACCAACCAATTACTACCGTCTGCCAACACCACCACCACCTTCTAATTGGCAGCCCAATGACCATGCATCTACCTCCACCTGGTCACAATATGGCCATGCCATGGATGTGGTCAATGCACCTAACGAGGGAGTCAACTCCTCCCAAACCTTTCAGCACCTCTGATTTTTTTTTTTTTTTATGAGCTACGTTAGCTCCGGTTGAGCTGTATATTTTTCAAATAAAAAAAAAAAAAGAGAATAAGTAATATTTAGTTAATATTTGATAGTAACAAATAAAGTTTTTTGTTTAATATTAAAATTGTGTGATCGGATGTTTATTTTTCCCTCAATTCTTTACAAAAGTAGGAATTTTATTATAATAATCATTGTAATATGTTATTTTTCGCAGATGAAATGTGTATACCACTAATAACGCCCCAAAATACATACATTGCACTGATGACACGTGGCACTGACAGGTGGTACTGATACGTGGAACTGGGGACACGTGGCACTAACATGTGGCAATGATGACACGTGATATTGACAGGTGGCATTGATACGTGGCACTGATGATACGTGGCACTAACAGGTGGCAATGATGACACATGACACTGACAGGTGGTATTGATACGTGGCACTGGGGACAAAAAGAAATAAGAAGAATTTACCTCAGTGTGATGATTAGTCGTTCCACTGGGGGTATACTGTTCCGGAAATAGGTGTCCATTCTTTGCAACCGGCTACTGAGTAAACCCAGTAACTCATCAAAGCTGTGAGCAATATGGGGTTTATTAGTGGACATTATAAGACAGGAACAATGTCAAACATCATGAATCCAAATTACTTTGACTAACCTTTTTATGGACATCCTTGTGTAGTCCAAGAATTTCTCATCATGCTCACGTAGATCACTATACATGACCCAAAATTGGCCTCTCTCTTCACGTTCGGCAATTACTGGGTGGATCCAATATCTGCGTGCCCTCTTCTTTCTCATCTCTCTTTCATGTAGAAAGTATGAGGTAACCGTGGCTGCTGCCAGAAAACACGCCATCTCATTGTCACTCATCTTTGAGCTGAAGATAGTACAATATGGAGCAGGAAGCACAATGATGACCCAGTAGTACAGTATTCACCCAGGAAGCAGATGAACAAAATCTAAAAACATAGCAACAAATGATGACAGTGATGATCATTTTTCCTATTGGCTATCCAGAAAAACGATGAAGTTGAAATGATGAAGTTGAAAAACGCCTGAAAATGTATGCAAATGTGAAAAAACGACCGTGTTCGCGCGACAAAACGCCGGTAAAAACGCTCGTTCCGCTACGCTCAGGTGTGAATGCAGCCTAAAAGCCTGCGAAACCGGAGTTTTTAAAAGAGGGGCCGGTCCGGCCGTTACCTCAGTCTGCAGCACAAGACCGGGACTCCCACCCCCCCTCCCCTTTTATTAACTACATGATACATTTATAGTCATGGTGTTGGTTAGTGGGGGATTAGTCGTCCAGCATTGTCTGGATGGACACTGTGTAGAAAACAATTTATGTTGATGGGTTATAGCCATAATGGCAAAATATTATTTAATTTTCATACCACAATTTAAGGTTACCCCTTGACCAACACCAGGGCCAAAAAAAGATTTATTCCAAAATAAAGTTCCTATTATAAAGGATTAATTGTGTCTGTCGTTTGTTATGTTAATGACTCCTTAATGCTAGCCCATGTAATTTCAATGGTCTCTGATGTATAAGTTTGTTTTATTTTAATGTATAAATATAATATAAACTCCTAAAGAGGGAGCAATATACAGTGGTGTGAAAAAGTGTTTGCCCCCTTCCTCATTTCCTGTTCCTTTGCATGTTTGTCACACTTAAGTGTTTCGGAACATCAAACCAATTTAAACAATAGTCAAGGACAACACAAGTAAACACAAAATGCAATTTGTAAATGAAGGTGTTTATTATTAAAGGTGAAAAAAAATCCAAACCATCATGGCCCTGTGTGAAAAAGTGATTGCCCCTAAACCTAATAACTGGTTGGGCCACCCTTAGCAGCAACAACTGCAACCAAGCGTTTGCGATAACGTGCAATGAGGCTTTTACAGCGTTCTGGAGGAATTTTGGCCCACTCATCTTTGCAGAATTGTCCTAATTCAGTTACATTAGAGGGTTTTCGAGCATGAACTGCCTTTTTAAGGTCATACCACAACATCTCAATAGGATTCAGGTCAGGACTTTGGCTAGGCCACTCCAAAGTCTTCATTTTGTTTTTCTTCAGCCATTCGGTGGTGGACTTGCTGGTGTGTTTAGGATCATTGTCCTGCTGCAGAACCCAAGTTCGTTTCAGCTTGAGTACACGAACAGATGGTCGGACATTCTCCTTCAGGATCTCTTGGTAGACAGCAGAATTCATAGTTCCTTTTATCACGGCAAGTCTTCCAGGTCCTGAAGCAGCAAAACAGCCCCAGACCATCACACTACCACCACCATATTTTACTGTTGGTATAATGTTCTTTTCTGAAATGCAGTGTTCCTTCTACGCCAGATATACTTGGACACACACCTTCCAAAGAGTTCCACTTTTGTCTCATCGGTCCACAGAATGTTGTCCCAAAAGTCTTGGGGATCATCAAGATGTGTTGTGGAGAAATTGAGACGAGCTTTGATGTTCTTTTTTGCTCAGCAGTGGTTTTCTCCTTGGAACTCTGCCATGCAGGCCATTTTTGCCCAGTCTTTTCCTGATGGTGGAGGCATGAACGCTGACCTTAACTGAGGCAAGTGAGGCCTGCAGTTCCTTGGACGTTGTTGTGGGGTCTTTTGTGACCTCTTGGATGAGTCGTCGCTGCGCTCTTGGGTAATTTTGGGCGGCCGGCCACTCCTGGGAAGGTTCACCACTGTTCCATGTCTTCGCCATTTGTGGATAATGGCTCTCACTGTGGTTCGCTGGATTCCCAAAGCTTTGGAAATGGCTTTATAACCCTTTCCAGACTGATAGATCTCAATTACTTTCTTTCTCAATTGTTCCTGAATTTCTTTGGGTCTCGGCATGATGTGTAGCTTTTAAGGATCTTCTGGTGGACCTTACTGTGTCAAGCAGCTCCTATTTAAGTGATGCCTTGATTGTGAACAGGTGTGGCAATAATCAGGCCTGGGTGTGGCTAGAGAAATTGAACTCAGGTGTGGACAACCACAGTTATAGTATGTTTTAACAAGGGGGGCAATCACTTTTTCACACAGGGCCATGATGGTTTGGATTTTTTTTCACCTTTAATAATAAACACCTTCATTTACAAATTGCATTTTGTGTTTACTTGTGTTGTCCTTGACTATTGTTTAAATTGGTTTGATGTTCCGAAACACTTAAGTGTGACAAACATGCAAAGGAACAGGAAATGAGGAAGGGGCAAACACTTTTTCACACCACTGTATGCTCCAAAACATGTTCAGTTTTACTGATTATAATAAATGTGGGACTTTTGTTTAGCTAACATTATTGTGATTGAGCTGGATGGACTTGTGTATTTTTCCAACTAGATTATCTATGTGATCCACCTCCTTACTCTGCACCATGTGGACTCCCATTACCCAATAGCATGGTTGTTGACCATAGTACACCCAACCTTGGGATGTGTTGTTGAAGACCTTTTGGAAGTTGACTGAGGATTCCTGCTATGTGAGCTTGCCAGCGAGGACAAAAATTTGTTTTCTTGGCCACTTGCCAAGGTGAGCTGCCTACATTTGTTTTAATTTTTTTTGCTGTTCACCCACTGATACTTTTAGATGCACTCCGCCTTTGTTCTGTTTTGTGGTATACATTCCCTTTGCAAGGATTTGCAGTCAGCTGCAGGAAGAGGAGACAATATATACAAGACTTATGATGGATCGCAAAGCTCCCCCTTACTAGTGTGGGGCATTGGACTTCTGACTAAGGTGGAAGGAGGAAACCACCATAAGGAGAATGGAGACCTGAGGACTCAAACCATCTTGTCTGTAATGAAGAACAAGGAAGAGTTCTTTATAAGATAAGGCTGCCAGTTCTGAGACTCATGTCACTGACATGATAGCCATATTTAAAATCACCTTATGAAATGTCGGCCAAGGGAATATTCTGAATCAATGCTTCTGTAGAATCAAATTGAGATCCAAAGGTGGTGCTCAAGGCCAAATGTTTCTCCAGCCCAGATTGGAGAAAGGACAAAATACATTCCACAAAGTATAGTAGAGTGAAACTTCCGTGTCAAGCAAAGTAAACCTTCCAAGTGCAATGATAGCCCTTGCAAGAGGTTGATACCTAGTTTTAGGCAGAGGGAATCTGATCTCTCAGGACAGCCAAGCCATCAAAGGCAGCAACCATGAAACAGGATAGTAAACCAGCCCTTGAGACAGTAGGGGGTCAATTCACTAAAAGATATATACGGCAAGTTTTGCAGTAAAATAATTCATGCAATATTTATCTTAGATATGTTGATGTTCATATTTGGTCATTGATGGCACCTGGGAGATCCCGCCTCTTTGTTTACTTTAGCAGCAAGGACCCAGAGATGTAATTCCGCACAAGGGAAGGGACATGATCAGTCACGTTGCCAGGTTTTATTTCTTTCGGTTTTTCTGTTTGTCATGATTGACGTGGATCTACATTGCTGGTTGACGTGATTGGCCGTGGATTTATATCATGAGACCCTTATTAAAAAAAAAGTGTTTGTTTTTGTTGGGCCAGAGTTGTAATCAAAAAGGCCCTTGTCCTCATCAACATAGGGACAAGACCCCCCCCCCCCCCTACATGTTGAGGGCAAATTACCTGATATGGGTTGTTTTTTTGGGAGAAACCCCATGACAATTTTTTTTCACAATAGCAGTGCATTTTCGTGTGTTAAGTTGCATTACAGTACATCAAGTCAGGCAACCCATTCAAAATAAATGTGCTATAACGCCAGTGCAGTTGCGGTGAAATGTAACCCCTCCTTTAGTGGTTGATGCACTGAAATCTAACCCCTTCTCCTTGTGTCAGTGAGGCAGTGAATATTAACCTCCCCTGCTGTCAGTACAGTATGGCAGTAAAGTTTAACCACCTTTACCCGATCACAAGCTCCAGCACTGCTCTACTCAATCTGCACAAAGAGACTGGGACTTTACTGTAAGTAGAGTTATGCCACGTGCACACGATCGGAATTTCTGACAACAAATGTTCGATGGGAGCTTGTTGTCGGAAATTCTGACCGTGTGTAGGCTCCAGAGATTTTTTGTAGGAATTTCCGACAACAAAAATTTGAGAGCTGGTTCTTAAATTTTCCGACAACAAAATCCATTGTTGGAAATTCCGATCATGTGTACAAAATTCAGACGCACAAAATTCCACGCATGCTATGAATCAAGCAGAAAAGCCGCACTGGCTATTGAACTTAATTTTTCTCGGCTCGTCGTACGTGTTGTACGTCACCACGTTCTTGATGTTCGGAATTTCCAAAAACATTTGTGTGACCGTGTGTATGCAAGACAAGTTTGAGCCAACATCCGTCAAAAATAAATCCAGGATTTTGTTGTCAGAATGTCCGATTGTGTGTACGCGACATTAGTGTCGGAAGCTGTGACGCAGAGAGTGTTTCAGTGCCTGGCAGCCTGCTGTTGCTCTGCAAAGTGGTAGCAAACAAGTGGAGGTCCAGGAGCCAATAGGCTGCACAAAGGGCTGTCAGGCAGTGTGTTGGGCACCACTAGGATAGAATATATATGAATATATATATATATATATATATTTATTTTTTGTGAATGCATTTTAATTTAAAGAACTTTCCATACAAATTTTACATCATGTTTTATGGCTTTTGCATTTTTATAGGACACTTGTTTCATGAATTGAAACTATTTAAATACGTGTGATAGTTGGCTGCAATGGATCATGTGACTGAAATATGGCATGCAATACGTCTTAGAGAATTGAGCCCTAGGTCTGACTGGCCTGGAGAAGCCCACAAGAGTCAGGAGTTGGAGAATGTCACCAAGTTCCAAATCTTTGTGGAACAATTTGGTGCCACTAAGATCACTGGAATGCCCTCCATCTTGATCGCGCTAAGCAGTAAAGGAAGAATTCGTAGCAGAGGGAGGGTGTATATCAACCTGAACCGATCCCACTAGCTCACCAGAGCATCCACTGCAAAGGCCTTTGGATCCCTGATCCTTGCCATGAACTTGTCCACCTAGTTCTTGAAGGGATATGCCAACAGGTCTGCATCTAGCATCACTCAACGTTGATAGATGTTCTAGAACACCTTGGGTGAAGAGACCAATCACCTGCATCCAGGCACTGATGAGTGAGAAAGTCGGCCTCCCAAATGTCTACTCTAGGAATGTGGACGGCAGACAAGGCTAAAACGTGCCTTTCGACTTAAGCCTTCTGATGTTGATGGGAAGTTTAAACTGTTTCCATCCCTAGGACACCTCCCAAGCTGACAGATTAGCATATTTTAGGTACTTCAGCCACCTCCCTCTCCTCTTTCGAAGCACACTGCATTCGTCTTTTCACTCCAATTTCTCTAAGGATAGCTGTGATCTACAGGCCCCCTGGACCAGTATCAACCTTTCTTGATGACTTCTCTGCCTGGCTACCCTACTTTCTTTCCTCTGAAATCCCCACAATCATTCTCGGGGACTTCAACATCCCTATTAATACTAACACTCCTGCCACTTCCAAACTTCTCAGCCTATCCTCCTCCTTTGACCTGAAGCAGTGGATACATGCTCCTACTTACTCTGAAGGCAATACCCTTGACCTCGTTTTCTCTCACCTTTGCACTCCGTGCAACCTCTCCAACTGTCCATTCCCTCTCTCTGATCACCACCTTATTAGATTCACTCTCTCCCTCTCTTTCACCTCCTCTCCCTCCAACCACCTTAAAGTTACCCGCAGAAACCTACGTCATCTCAACCCTTCTCTTCTATACTCAGCTATCGACAACCTCTACGACAAAATCTCACCACTATCCTGCACCAACCTAGCCACTTCTGTCTACACCACTTCACTTCTTGCCTCACTGGCCCCCCTCACTACACACAGAATCAAGCCCCGACCCCTTCAACCTTGGCAAACAGATATTACTAGAAGTCTGAAAAAACGTAGTCGTGCTCATGAGCGCCTGTGGCGTAAGACCAAGTCTCACAGAGATTTCAACCAATATAAATCTGCCCTCCAAAAATACAATTCCAGCCTCCTCTCTGCCAAGCAGACCTATTTTAGCACAAATTATCATCCCGTCCCCGTCAACTGTTTTCTACCTTCAACTCTCTACTTCGTCCTCCACCGCCTCCTCCCGCCAACTCACTCACTGCCCAGGAGATCGCCAATCACTTCAAACAGAAGATTGATACAATTCGCGCAGAGATCTCTACTGTTCCGATACCCCCCACACTTTACACTTCATGCCCACAGGCACAATCATTACTTCCCTCTTTCAACCCCACCACTATAGATGAAGTCGCTAAACTACTTGATAATGTCCACCTTACCACCTGCCCTCTGGATCCTGTTCCCTCACAAATGCTACGTTCACCCTCTGGCTCTATGCTACACTCTCTAACCCACATCTTCAATCTCTCCCTCTCTTCTGGTATCTTCCACAACTCTCTAAAACATGCACTTGTCAGACCCATACTTAAAAAGCCCTCACTGGACCCATCCAATCTTAACAACCTACGCCCCATCTCCTTGCTCCCCTTCTTATCCAAACTCCTTGAACGTCTGGTCTACAACCGACTGAGCGTCCACCTCGCTGATAATAGTCTTCTTGATCCCCTTCAGTCTGGATTTCGTCCTCAACACTCCACAGAAACTGCTCTCCTAAAACGAACAAATGATCTACTAACGGCCAAAACCAATCGACATTATTCTGTACTCCTACTCCTGGACCTCTCTGCTGCCTTTGATATGGTTGACCACCCCCTCCTCCTCAAAAAACTCCACACCTTTGGTCTCCATGACTGTACTCTTCGCTGGTTCTCTTCCTACTTATCCAACCGCACCTTTAGCGTTTCTTACAACTCTACTTCCTCCTCTCCTCTTCCTTTCTCTGTTGGGGTCCCCCAAGGTTCTGTTCTTGGACCTCTTCTATTTTCAATCTACGCCTCCTCCCTGGGTCAACTGATAGCCTCCCATGGCTTCCAATACCACCTCTACGCTGACGACACTCAAATCTATTTCTCTACCCCTCAGCTCACTCCCTCTGTCTCCTCACGTATCACCAATCTACTATCAGATATATCCGTCTGGATGTCACACCACTTCCTCAAACTCAATCTACCCAAAACCGAACTTATACATTTTTCCACCCCCATATGCCCCTTCCCCTGATCTCTCTGTCAAAATCAATGGCACAACTATCAGCCCATCCCCGCATGCCAAGGTTCTAGGTGTAGTCCTGGACTCTGAACTCTCCTTCAAGCAACACATCCAATCACTGTCCAAATCCTGCCGCCTCAACCTCTGCAACATCGCCACAATACGCCCCTTTCTAACCAATGACACAACAAAGCTCTTAATTCACTCGCTCGTCATCTCTCGCCTCGACTACTGCAACTCCCTTCTCATTGGCTTACCTCTACATAGTCTATCACCTCTGCAATCCATGATGAATGATGCTGCCAGACTCAGCCACCTTACCAATCACTCGGCCACTCCTCTCTGTCAATCCCTCCACTGGCTTCCACTCGGCCAAAGAATTAAATTCAAAATACTAACAACTACGTACAAAGCCATCCACAATTTCGCCCCCAGCTACATCACTAGCCTAGTCTCTAAATACCAACCTACTCGTTCTCTTCGTTCCTCTCAAGACCTCCTGCTCTCTAGCTCCCTCAAAAATTCCTATCTTGTCGCTTTAGATGTTGAATGCCTCTATAACTGATACCACATACAACAGGTCTGGAAGTTATAGCCAAACAACTAGAGACACGTGGCCCAAAAGCACAACCCTATAACAAATTTGTATTATCACTACTCCAGTTCATTCTAACTAAAAACTATTTTACTTTTGGCCCTTCCCACTACCTCCAGATACAGGGCGTAGCAATGGGCACTAAATGTGCCCCTTCCTACGCCAATCTGTATCTGGGGGGGTGGGAAAAGGAAATATTATCACATCCTGAGATGAATTGCTATGCCCAACATATATTCTCATGGTTAAGATACATCGATGATATCCTGATTTTTTGGACCGGTACTTATACGGAATTACAACAATTTTTCAAAAAAATATCTATCAATACATACAACTTAAAATTTACCCTGGATTGCAGCCAACAAATGATTACCTTCCTTGACCTTACTATAACCATCGACAATGAAGGAAAACTATATTCTTCCCTATATAGAAAAATCTCGGCCGGCAATACCATATTGCATGCATCCAGCTCTCATCCCAAAACCCTTCTAAAGAGTATACCCTACAGTCAATATCTACGCATAAGAAGAAATTGCACTAATGACAAAGATTTCTACCAATCCTCGCATCAACTCTATCTCAGATTAAGGGGACATTTGGGGCCGGGAATCGCAGGTGCTGAATCTGCGTCCAAAAGGCCAGTGACCCACAAGAATTTGGGGGAAGGGCAAGGGGTTGGACTATTGCGGTACAGTTAGAGCAAGGATTGAAATAGAAAATGATAATAATAAAAATTGAATTTTAATACAAAAAATGATTACATACAAAAACATGCACAATAAACATTTCGACTTAAAAGAACAGGTTACCCCTCCTATACAGTTTCACAAACAACGACACTTGATGGCAGGTCCTAGCCCGCAATCTTGACGTTTTTTTTTCCCCCCCCCCCCCCCCCCCTCCCCTTTCCTCCAATATACCCCCCCCCCCCCCCCCCCCCCCCCTTTTTTGGAAACCTATCATCCACCAGCACTCTATGGCCTTTCCCCTGCCCTGATGATTTCTGGCTTGGAATTGCCCACTCTGTTGTATAGAGGACAATCTTGGACTTTTGTATGCAAGTCCCCTTTATGTAATATTTTTTGTAATTTTTGTGATTTGTAATCCATATGTTTTTCTACCTTGTCTTTATAATTAATTATTAAATTTTGCTGTACAGGTTGGTTCTTCTTCACCCGTGCATAATGTTGGGGACCTACCATGGGAGTCTAGTTGTTTTCCCCTTTAATTAGGGCTTTCCCGGCGGATATGTGCCCGTCTTGGAGGGATCACCATGTCCCTCTTGCCCCTGGTGCCCTAAATCAATTGGGCCGTATTGGGAGCGTGCTGTTACCGGGACCCATCCTTCCGGGCCTGTGTACTGTCGCCACCCACTGGGCACATGCGCACACTCACACTCAGTGTGTGTGTGCGGATTTGCACCTTTCATCTCCAGCCACGGACCCCATCCAGCACTCTGCCCTTTGGACGGCGTCTGGATGGTTTTGCGCTGCGCGTGCGCGTGCGCAACCTCTGGTTGCCCTGCGCATGCGCAGTTACGGTACTGGCGCGCCTACGTCATCATTATGCGCCCTAGTCCCGGGCTGATGGCTGGCGCTCTCACAGGCGGCGGAGTTCTTGGCCCCCTATCATCAGTCACGCAGATGGGCTGATCGCTGACACCGGTGCAAGCCACATCTGTGGCTTGTTACCGACGTCACCGATTGGGGTATTTATTGACGGTGTACTGACACCGTCATTAGGCGTTTGGAGGGGCTCGGATGCGGAACCAAGCTTGGAAGCTCAGCAATAAGGTACTTGTCTCAAATTCATTGCTACCCAGTGTCCCTCTTCTAACTATTTGATTCACTAATCATAGCTAATTTTCGTTGCAGAACTTCCCTTATTATTTTGGGCCCTTAATCATTTCCTATGTCTTTGCCCATTGTTGGCTATAGACAACTATGAATTGACCATCTCAACATACCAAACCATTACCTTACACCCATATTGCTGATTTCCACGGTTCCTGCGTCTAAGCCTGGCTTGACATAAAATTATGTAAGTTTCTACTCTACAATTCCTTTTGAACTAATAGCCTTCTACCCAAAACCCCCCCCCCTCACTTTTTCCTCCCCCTACCCACCTTTTCTCCCCCCCCCCACCTGTCCCCTTCCCTCCCTCTTTCTCCCCCCCCCCCCTCTACCCCTTTCCCTGTCACTTTCCCCCCCCCCCCCCCCCCCCCGACTCCTTCCGTTGCCTGGTCCCCTTCCCTCTCTTTCCTTCCCTTTCCCCCCGTCCTCTTCCCCACTCTTGCTGCCCCTTCACCCCCTTCATTTTTCATCAGTCCCTCACCATCTCCCCCTCACTTCCTCTCCCCCTTTTTTCCCCCCCTTTCTTTTTTCCCCCCCTTTTTTTCCCTCCACCACCCTTTCTCCTTCTTTCCTTCCCTGTCCCCCCCTTTCCCTTTCGTCACTCCTCCTCCCATCTTTCCTAACCACTTACCTTCACACCTCCTTGCCAGCCCCCTCCTCCTCACATTTACTTCGCCCGGCCCCTTCCATCTTGCCCTTTCCCTTCCCTCGAGGTCCACACACTCCCCCCCATAACCACACTGGGTGGTGGTGCTCCAATGTTTATTCCTGACTATAAATAGGATTAATATTAATAGTATACCACTACATTGTCTTAGCCGATTCCATACTATACCCCCATACCCGCCGGGAAAGATACAACTGGACCTATTGGGATACGGTCTCCATACGCACTGGTGAGCTGATCCTCCCTTCACTTATTATCATTTTTTTGATGTAATTGGTTGTTAATGTTTTGTAATTTTAAGGCTGGTTGCAAATTATGTTTTAAAACCAATGTCTGTTCTAGACTTCTCTCCTGAAGAAGCAGCATAGGCTGCGAAACCGGTCGAGACTTCCCCCTCCACATCCAAACAAAACGTCAAGATTGCGGGCTAGGACCTGCCATCAAGTGTCGTTGTTTGTGAAACTGTATAGGAGGGGTAACCTGTTCTTTTAAGTCGAAATGTTTATTGTGCATGTTTTTGTATGTAATCATTTTTTGTATTAAAATTCAATTTTTATTATTATCATTTTCTATTTCAATCCTTGCTCTAACTGTACCGCAATAGTCCAACCCCTTGCCCTTCCCCCAAATTCTTGTGGGTCACTGGCCTTTTGGACGCAGATTCAGCACCTGCGATTCCCGGCCCCAAATGTCCCCTTGATATCAACACTTATCCTGGATGATGGTACGTCTGATCTAACTTATCTATATTATTAAGGACTATACTCACGATTTGACACTATCTCAGATTAAGACAAAGAGGCTACAGCCACAATTTACTTAAAGAATCATTTAATAGAGTCAAACGTTTAGAGAGAAAGGAATTAATCTTTAAAGATAAAAATCTTCAACCAATGCAACCTGTGCGCCTTATTACTCAATATTCAAACCAATTCACTCAAATTAGGGATACCTTGAAAAATTTTTGGCCCCTTCTCTCCACTGATCCAATAGTTGGCCAATATGTGAAAACATATCCGGAAATCACTTACCGGCGACCACCCTCTCTAAATGATAAACTAACCTCAAGTCATTTTTATGTTCCTAATGACACAGAAATTGCTCATCCAGGCACTTTCGCCTGCGGCCACTGTGAATCCTGTGCCTTTCTATCTAACTCCAATATCATCTTACTACCTAACGGCAATGTACACAAACCCAAACATCGGGTCACATGTAACACCATAGGAGTTATCTATTTAGCTACCTGCCGCTGTGGAGGCTTCTATGTCGGCAAAACTAAGAGAGCCTTCTCTATTCGTATACAGGATCATATCAAGCCCTTATCTAAAAAGAAAATATCGACAGCAGTGAATCGTCATATTGCCCAAAAACATAACTTTGATGCTACTGCAATTTTATTTTCTGCTTTAGAACATATACCCTCTAATGTACGTGGCGGGGACATTGATACCCGCCTTCTCCAACTCAAGACCAGGTGGATATATACCCTAGATGCTACCAGGCACCCTGGTATGAATGAATACATTAGTTTTAAATCATTTCTATAACTGAACTACTTTCATACGCCCTTATATGTACGACTTTACACATGTCTCATCATTTCTGGTATTTACATAAGTCCCCCCCCCTTCTTTTCCTCCCCCCATTCCCCCCTCCTTTCCCTTCTCTGTCTCCCCTTCCCCTCCAATTCCTCCCCCCCCTCTCTCTCCCTCTCCCCTTTCTTCCCCCCCCCTTTTTGTCTTCCCTTTCCTCTCCTCCCCCCTTCTTTTTTTTTTTTTTCCCCCCTGTCCCTTCCCTCACTCTTAATTCCCTTTATCACCCTTTCTTCTTATCCTATTATCTTTCCCTCCCATTCTCCTCCTCTCCCCTCCCATTCCATTTCCTCCCCTTTCAACCCCATCCTTCCCCATTCCTTTTCCCCCTCCCCATCCTCGCCCGCTGAACCTCTTCCCACATGCGCTGAAGCCCAGCTCCTCCCCCAACCCAACCAAACTAAACGAAAAAATATTCTCAACGTCTATTATAAACTTTAACATACTCAATATCCTTTTGAATCATACTGTATGGGAATGAAATTGACACCTTTACCAAGATTAATATGTATTAACTATGCTGAAATGCCCCTTGTTGTACTGAGTAACCTGATAGTTCAAATTGACCCAAAGCAAGTTTTTTTGATCGATATTTAATTACGTCAATCCTTCAAGTGTATGAGTCATTCCACACAATGTTTTTATGTGTAATATGTCTGTATAATTTTCTAAAAATCCTTAAAATGCTATTACTATCTCCATTGTATTTTTTTAATTATTATTATTTTTTTCTATCCCTTGTGCCCTCCCGGATGGTGTTTTTGGGATTCGACTGGGGACCCTCTGAACTTCCAATCCCGTGGGATGTCTCCACCCCCACCTTCCTGTCCAATTCCCCCTCCCCCTTTTTTATGACTCCACTATCAATTCCCATTAATGGTATCCCAGACACGGCCGCCTTAGGGTCTGGTTGTCTGTCTATTTGGATTGTGCCTCTTTGCACTAGTATGGACACCCAAGGGCGGTTCTTCTCCCACGAAGCCCGCCCAACCTAGCCCCTGTAGCGAATCGGCGCTCTTTGACGACTACGTCATCACGTCACCCTCACGCGCACCGCCAGGCATTATGGCCTTTGTAGGCACCTGACCGATGCGCTGGGGATGCGCCTGCGCAGTGGCTCACTTGTCCGCTGATTGAGGGGCGTTCCCCACGCCTCCTCAATCTGGAAGGTCAGTTATAAGCAGGCACGATATTCAGTCCATTACTGGACCTCGGAGGCACCTGACGCATCTCACGCTCTGTGTTTCAAGTAAGCAATCTCCTTTCTCTTGACTTTTAAACTGGCCTCCTGCCGAACCCATTTAAAACTTATTCTTATCTTTTCTCATCTAATAGGGATTTCCTTGCACTTTTTGGATACCACCCCCTCATTTTAAGGGTGCCCACTTACGCCTTATTTTACTGATGCTAGTGAGAAACTATAGATCTAAACAGGTATGCAATCCCTTATATTTAATGAAACCCAATCTATTTCATTTTGCCCCAATTTTAAATGTTTATTCCCATTGCTTTATTACAGGTGCCTCCCGCTTTCTTTACATCAGATATACTTACCCCATTCAGTAGGCCTACCCTGAGGAAGCCATTGTTATGGCGAAACATGTCGGAACCATCTATTAAGGCCTGCCTAATCTACTCCAGGTTATTCTACTCACAGTAATCATGAATTATTCTCCAAGTTAATGTATATCCTCCAATTGATTAATACTCTGCTCTGCTTTTTTGTAAAACAACCTTGTGCTACTCAGATTAATTTAACCAGCAATTATTGTCAAACTTGAGTAGATCCAGTACTGTCTAAGCTTATCAAACAATTTTGTCTCTTTTTCATGTATTGTCTATTATATGATTGTATTTATATGTAATAAAATTATTTTGTATAAAAAAAAAACTTGATTGAGCCTTGAGTTGTGAGTCAACCCCGACCATTCTATACCAATTTCTCACACCGTTATAATCCCTCTTTCATCTCCCTTTTTTTGCTTATATTCTTGAATACCTTTGTTTCTTATATATGAATACTTTTTTTATAGAATCTACCACTACCTCTGTCCACCAGATCCTCCTGAAGAAGATTCTGCAAGTTGAAATGTGTAGGGGTAACCACTGGGCCTTGTGGCAGATCTAGAGTAACATATGTTATTACTTTTATTCATATTAAACCTATCTCAAACGTGTCTCATTTTCTTTTATGTTTTTAATCATGTTCTAATAAAACTTTTGTAACTCTTTATATCTGTTGATGGTTATTGGTACCTCAAACGATTCCCCCCCCCCCCCCCCCCCCCCCCCCCCCCTTATATGTTTGTATTCATTTGTAATTTATCACTAGGTATTTTCACCCAAACCTGTGAGATTCTCTAGGCATAAGTGGTTTATTTTAATAGATCTGAAAAGCTCATGATGAGTCCAGGCAGCGGAAAAGGCCAATAGATGTCCCCTTACTTGCAAGAGTAGGGGCACCCCTTTATTATGAGGATTTGATGTCAGACTTGGACATCCAGAACTTGAAGCTCATGTCTTTAAGAGACAAAAATAAACTTCCAAAACCTGGAATCTGCACCCTTTGCACCTTAGCTTTCTTACTAGTGTAGCGCCAATAACCCTCTGCGGGGCGGCTATGGATTTCTGGGCTTACCAATTACCTCCTCCTTGTAGCTCGTCATTCTTGTCTAGGGGTTCCCAGGGTTGATGCCCATTAATTGCTGAGACTGACACTCAAAGTCCTTTTGAGGATTTTGATTTGCATAAAACGTTGAAACAGAACACAGTCTCTCAGTTAGGAATAGAGGGTATGGGTGATAAAGCTCAGGCACTTTAGAACTGCTGACATTCAGATAAACGTCTCTCTAGATCAGGGGTCTCAAACTGGCGACCCTCCAGCTGTTGCGAAACTACAAGTCCCATGAGGCATTGCAAGGCTGACCGTTACAAGCATGACTCTCACAGGCAGAGGCATGATGGGTCTTGTAGTTTTGCAACAGCTGGAGGGCTGCCAGTTTGAGACCCCTGCTCTAGATGATCCAGGGAGTAGCCACTCGCAACTGGATACTTCACCGTTGGATAAACCCTTGTTTGTAGCTCTAGCAGCCAACAAGTGATTCGGAATTAGCAAAGTCTCTGCCACAGACTTGGTTGTGAAACTTTAAGTGAACATGTAAAAGTCTGCCACAGACTTGGTTGCAACTGAAGGATGGGTTAATAACTTTTCCTATGGTACCAGTATCTTTCAGCTGATCCGGCGATACCGTAGGAAATGCAGATTCAACTAGTGTCCATACATCTCAGCTTCCAGGCTCTTACCGAGCAGCCAGATTTGTGCGTGGCCCTCCTCCGAAGAGTCCTCCCCTGGTCGCTTGTCGAGTTGCTGGGCCTCTCCAATCCTGAGAGGACACCGGGACACTTCAGAATCCTTCTTCAGTTACTGCACCTCGAACTAGCCAGTTCCGAGGCTCGGAAACTGATGGATCCTCACCCCAGACCATGAGGGCCTCTGGGGCTGGTCAGGATGACCCAGGCCTACGGGGTCAGCAGACACTCCTGGACAGAGACCCCTCACGGAACCAGCGTGGGAACAGGGAACAGGAACCAGGACCACGTGACTTCAGCACCTTAAGTACCCCTTCCCGGGGCCAGAGGCGCCCACTTATTGGCTCCGGGAAAAGATTGGTACCCAATGCGTTCAACCAGACTGTGTTCTCAGCCTGTCACAGGTGCTCACCCCACCTATGACCAGGCAGAACTCTAGTACAGCCCAGCCAAACTGATGCCAAAGCATAACCTAGAATAATTAACGCCAAACTCAATTACAGTTCTGGGAAAAAAAATAAATTTACAAGAATAGTGCACACTTTGAAAAAGTGTCGGCGCTACACTAGGTAAAAATACTCTTCCTGCCCATAACCTAATTACTAAAAGGTGTCTAATGACTCTGCAAAGTGTCATTCTCTGTCAAACAGAATTGTTTCTTATACATCTCCACAGACCAATTTTGCAGGCAGAGGATCTTGTGCATCCATACTAACATGAGCACCAGGTGACAATTTTTGAGCAGGAAGTCTGCAGTACTGCAAGGTTACAGGAAGAAGTTCCATTTTTTTGAAGCACTGAGGGATTTATTTTTTTATTTTTAGGATCGAGATGGGTTTACACAAACATGCGCTTTGGTCTAGACGGCCAGAGATTCACAAATGGCCATAGCCACCAATGGTTTTAAGACTGAGTTTGACAGAGCAAAAGGGGCTTTAAGGAAGACCTCTAATCTTTTGTCCACTGGCTCTATGAAGACAGAGATATCCTCATCGGAACAGTAAGGCTACATTCACAGGGACAATGGGGTGCAGATAGTTTGCTGCATTCACGGATGGCTAAATGCTGCCTCCAAATCCAGCAAAACGTTGTTATGGCTGCTTACAAACTGGCTGATTAACTGTGGCCAGAACTCTATAGATATACCCACCTGGATACACACAGGCTGGGTCCAGGGTATGTAAGAGGCTCCATTCGCATGTAACTGCTCAGATGAGTGGTTACATACGAACAAAGGTGGTACTAGCCATACATTTGTACAGAGTAGTCAGTGTGTTCATTGAGCGTATACCAATTCATGGCAGCCGCTGTCATTCAGTTGTCTGAATGTAGCCTAATCAATCTGTTGAGGCAGGAAATAGTCAAATCCATCCACAGGTATTTTCCCATTTCTTGTGGTAGGCCTCAACCATGGTTACTGCTTTGTAAACCTTTTGGAATGAGAATACACTTTGGTGCAAAAAAAAAAGATGCATATGCTTACCTAGTTTCAGCCCACTCCAGTCCAGTCACGTGATCCCGTGTCAGCTGCAAGGTAATGGAGAGAGCGCCCAACAATGGCTGGAAAAGCTGGGAGTGATGACATCACGCATTGACTCTCATGGTGCAGCCAATGTCGGCGGTCCCTTCTCTCCCCTGCAGCCTCCACTGGTTGACACATGAGTGGACTGATAATTTTGTTTGTTTTTTAACACAAGTTAGATGGTATAGGTGTTAACTGGGGGAAGGTAGCAAGTTGAGATTTAGCTGTAATTCTACTTTAAAAGAAAATCGGTGTCCCATACTGTACAAGTATTTTATTTAAATATGTAGCACCACTGCAGATGCATGGAAGCCACGCCAATGTTTACAGTCTGTGGTGCTTTGACCTTGTCCATAGAAATGGACTGTTTCTGGAGATGGTCTATTACAGTCTACAGACAAGACACATGCACATGCACTCTATTTTTACAACACAGCCGCAGGAACCACAGGATGTAAACACTGCCTCTCTGGTTGTAGGGTTATAGTTACAGCTACACCTATGTTTTAATTGACCCGGAATGGCACATCTGTGAGAAGGCAGTTAAGAAGAGACACTCCTGAACTGTACTCATATTAATTACAGGTGTTTATATAGAGTGGACAATTTACAGAGCTTTAACTATTGTAGAATCACATTACTCCCTGCCCTTAAAGAGCTTAAAATTAAAGGTCCCTAACTACATACACACACATACTGTACTACCGTTAATTTAGACAATAACCAATTAACCTACCAGCATGTCTTTGGAATGTGGGAGGAATCTAGAAAACCATGCAAGCAGAGGGCAGGTAATTGTCCTGGTTTGGATTCAAAGGACCCCAGGCAGGAGTGATAACCAACAAAAACTCCAACAATACTCCTGCGCATTAGTGAGATAACTCATTTGCAAATATGGATAATTCTCTTAAAGCCTTGCTGCCCTTTAAACACTGTAAAAATAGATAAATGAAAGAGGGCGCACTTATTATGCGTTAAATAAAACAAATGAATACTGCTCACAAATATAGGTAGTGTAAGTGCTCATCAGGCCACTCTGAGACTGGCAAATACCTCTAGCATAGGGTGGAACCTCACAAGGGTCCCTGCTGGCTGATGTTTCAAAGGTATGTCCTTCTTCCTCAGAGCTCAACAAGGAGTGGCCTGATAAGCACGTACACTACCTAGGTTTGTGAGTAGTATTAATTTGTTTAAATTTACGCCTAATAAAAATTTTGGGGCTGAAGCTCACTGCTGACATCCCAAAATCGGTACAGGCTTGGGCGAGATTGCGATCATATGGTCAGGATCCGCCCACATGCCTGGACTGGCACCTGGTTTAGCCTCGCACCGAGCCACTTAGAGCCTGCGCTGGCAGCTCCCGTCCCCTCCACAGCCCAGCGCTCCAGTGAGCGTGGCGGGCAGAGCAGAGAGACGGTGACTGACAGTCAGCAGTTCTCTGCTCAGGGAGTTGTGAGAACCAAGCGATCAGCTGTTTGATCACTTGGTTCTCAGTGTTAGAGGCGGCGCAAGACCGATGCTGCACCCACCTGACATGTTTTACACCACAATGGGGTGCTTAGTCATAGCTATGACTAAGCCCCATAGTGGTGTGAAACATGTACACTTTTCATTGATCCTGTGACTCTGATGTCTTTGTACCAGAAGAATTTTTAAACCGTCTTCAATAAAAAGGTGTCAACAGAGTGTGGCCCTACCATCTGAATATTACAGAATATCACAGCTGAAAATCGAGACTCCTCAGACCAGGCAACGTTTTTCCTATCTTCTATTGTCCAATTTTGGTGAGCCTGTGCGAATTGTAGCATCTGTTTCCTGTTCGTAGCTGACTGGAGTGGCACCTGGTGTGGTGTTCTGCTTCTGTAGCCTATCTGCTTCAAGGTTTGATGTGTTGCGTTCAGATTGTATTCTGCATATCTTGGTTGTAATAAGTAGTTATTTGAATTACTTTTGCCTTTCTATCATCTTGAATCAGTCTGCCCATTCTCCTCTGACATCAACAAGGCATCTTCATCTACCACTGCCACTCAGTGGATTTTTTCCTCTTTTTTGGACCATTCTCTGTAAACCGTAGAAATGGTTGTGCATGAAAATCCCAATCTGATGCTCGATTTGATTTTCAAGTCATCATCACGTCTAGATTCCTAAATGTATTGAGTTGCTGTTATGCGATTGGCTGATTAGCAATTTTGTGTTACCAAGCAGTTGAACTGCTGTACCTAATAAAGTGGCCAGTGAGTGTATATACGGCCCCATATTGAGGTGGTTATATCGGGATCATGGCTACAGCCATGATGCTGGTATCTATTCTCTTATGTAAAAGGGATCTGAGCAGCTATACAGGCACTCAATCTTTTTCACAGAAGGGGGCCCCCATCCCACTGTCAAGTTTCCCAGGCTCTCCCGTCCCACTGAGGAGCCCAGGACCGATGCGAATATCCACATTGGGTGCACTAGACCCAGTGAGAGAAACTTTGCTCTTCCCACTCAGTGACAGTGATCAACATGTATAAATCCATAAGTTGTCCATATAGTGAACTTGGTGTTGAGTTATTCACTAAGTTCATCACAGAGGACAAGGGGGCACTCTTTACGTCTGGAGGAAAAGGGATTTAATTTCCAAATATGGAAAGGCTTCTTCATATAAGCTTTAAGTTACTGATTGTCTGCTAAGATCCCTCAATGAAAAGGGGGATGAGTAAATATAAAATTACAGAGTTAAGCGACTCCTCCCACCAGTATCATCCTCCCTATAGTTTCACTGCTAGATCTAGCCATATACATTAAAAGGTGTTCAATCAGATTCCTCTTGTACCAAATTGTATTAGAACTGTAATGTCTGCCTTCATTTTGTAAAGCACTGCGCAAACTGTTGGCACAATATAAATTCTGTATAATAATGAGGAGATCCAAAACCGATCATAAAAAGTTTACTCCTCAAATTGTAATTGTAGTGATAGGATGCGTCCCTTCGGGCCTACACACAAACACACAAGAGATTTGTGGTAAATATAATGGCCAGAATATGAACTATGAAAGACTGATGAACCGAATACAGTAGGTCCCCTAGTTACAAACATCCGACTTACAAACGACTCCTACTTACAAACGGAGAGAGACGACAGGAAGTTAGAGGAAATCCACCCCTAGGAAGGGAAATTCACTCCTGTAAGACTTATTATGGGAAAAAAGGTAGCTCCACCGTGGCTTTATCACCAAGGCTCGTTTCCACAACAACCCAACATTTTCAAAATCCAGTTGTCATTGGGACAGAAAGTGAGGTGAAATATTCTGAACAGAGGCACAGACATCAAAACAAATGTTACAGGAGTGATAACCCTTCCCTATGCTATCCAAAAAGCTTAAAAACATTTTTTTTTTTTTGGCTGGAGCTACACTGAAAAAATTTACTTGTTCCGACTTACATATTCAACTTAAGAACAAACCTACAAACCCTATCTTGTTTGTAACCTGGGGACTGCCTGTACAGAAACCAATCAGTATTAATCTTTGATATGACTATAGTAAGCCAAAATCCAATTGGTAGTGTACCACACAATCTTTGCCACACTGAACAAGCCTAAAAAAGCTGGAAAACTGCTCTCATTAAATTTGAAATCCTGCCTAATGTTCGGTGCTTGTTCAAATTCAACATATCTGCATCTAATCCAAAGAGAATACAAAGGGTGATCTCCCTGAAAATAATGGGTTACAGTCAATGAAGAGAAAAAATCCTACAGAATAATAAACACACTGACTGCATTTTTTAAAATGTTTATTAAGAGCTTTTTTGTCAACTAAACACAATGTTTAAAAATAACACATGACAAATACTCTTGTCGGGGGGGGGGGGGGTGGGGGGGGGGGGGGGGGGGGGGGGGGGGGGGGGGGGGGGGGGGGGGGGGGGGGGGGGGGGGGGCGGGGGGGGGGGGGGGGGGCGCCCCAATTAACATGTAATGGAAAAAATAGTAAAGACACACAGAAGCAAAACTCATGCTACACAGGCGACAAAGAACACAACAAAACGTTTGGGGAAAAAAAAAACAACATAAGCTTTACAACAGTAGCAAGACAACCCAAGCAAATATAATAGATTAATGGAGCAGGACTGTCGTAGGATACAATAAGTTTTCTGGTTATTACCTACTGTGGGCCATATTGCAGAACTAACCTGTCCAGAAGTCTTGGCTCATTACCAGGACACTAGAATTTTCATTAATAATGAGGCACAAAGCAAAACCTCAGCAACTAGCCAAGATCTTTAATGAGACTAGTAATATTGATATTGATCTTTGCTATGGTTACTGCACACGTCTATGCTATTTGCACATTATTAAATAAATCATACAGGATAGGTACCACTCAAAACTGATTTTTTTATTTCGAGATGGGATTAGGCAGGTCACCCTCTGACTCATTTCCAAGCTTTGCACATCACTTAGGTGGGTCATTACGAAAAGGTCTCACTTGTAATACCATCGGGTTCTCTATTTTACATTACCAAGAACACAGAAGGAGTGAGACAATGCTGCCTGGTTTAGGTAATAGCAGAGAAGAAGTTCACTACATGGCATCCATCTGAAACTTAAATATCAAATTTGTGTGGACCTTGCTTTTAAATGGTTAAAAACACCACATGTATGAATAAATATGCCTGCCCATTGTGTATTGATAAAGATGTGTGCAAAAAATTGAATGTCCTATTTATTTTGCATGGAAAATGTGCAATACTCCGAACAGAATGTTTGTTTAGCCTGTACACTGAACTACAAGGACATCTATCCACAAAAAAAGAAAAAGAAAGAAAGAAAAAAAAAAAAAAAAACACACACAACTTTTCCCACCACCTTTAAAACGGCTCTAATAAAACTATGCACACAGATAACTCAGCTCATAACAAAGTTCACTACATAAAATAATATATCACTCTCATCATGTAGCGATTATCTCCTTTTATCAGCACTTTTAAGCTAGTACTGTGGAAAAGACCAGAGCTACTAGTTCCTATCCACTAGTACACAATCCCACCCATCCACATTAATAACGGGCTTTTCCGAAAGCCAGCTTGGCACCTGATCCCAACGTAGCAAAACATTCCTATACTCTTTGCACCAGAGGAATTAGCCAGTTCCCTTATCAAGGTCTATTCTTTTCACTGAAGATCTGTGTGGCTGGTCCCCTAAATAAAAAGGGTTAAATGGAGAAAACGGTTTAGGCCAAGAAGAACATAGCCAGGACCATGTGGTTGATTTCTGCCTGCATCTCTAGAGACTGATCTTATAAAGTATTAGGGAAAAGGATGACATCAGGACCTACAGAAGACTTTTAGGATTTTCAGATGTCAGGTCTTGGCTGGGAATGACAGAAACTGCTGAAAGCTTTGGCTGCCAGGGAAACCTGCCGAGAACATCTGTGTAACCTGGTGTGTATATCCATGAAGATCGGTCAAGCAATGGAAGAGCATTGTTGTACACTATGGAACAAGATCATTGTTCAGCTCTGAACTTTTTTTAGTGGCCACAACCACACACCCCCCTCAAACACTTAAGTTAGCGTCTTTAAAAAAAATAAAAATAAAAATAAAAAGGGGTAGAGCAAAGAATGCATTAAAGGCAAAAAATATACTCTCATTGAACCAAAACTTAAAAAGGAAAAAAAAAGTTACGTGGTAACAAGGAATTGGGACAATTCCATCATGGCTGACCTCCTGCTTAAACTTTTGCAAGAAGTCTAATTGGAGAAACATTATTCCACCTTAGATTAAGGCTAAAATAAAAACAAAGTACAATAAAAAAAAAAAAAAAAAAAAATGATGAGTCTGCTATCCTGCCTGTAGGGAGGAATGAAAGTCTAAAAGATCTATGGGGCATGTAAAAAACACATCACTAGTGAACAAAAAATAAAGCTAGAGAAGGTACCTGTGCCACTGGCAGGAGAAAAGAAAATGATGAAGCAGACACTACTAGCCTATAAGGACTTTACACCTTCGCTTATCAATCAGACCCAAGGTACACTGAATATTGATCAGGAAAAGCATTGCTGTACACTTCATGCTTCATGTCTGAATTTATTTGTGGCCACACCTACACACCTCCCCAAAACACTGAGACTAGCTCCTACGAAAGATAAGGGGTAAAACAAAGCATGAATAAAAGGCAAACAAAAAAGGATGCTCTCACTGCACCAAAACTTAAAGAAAAGAAAAAAAAAAAAACCCAAGCTGTGGTAAATGAAGGAATGAGGACAATGAAAACATTGGCTGACGACCCGCTTAAACTTTTGCAAGGTGTTTTTGAAGTGAAAGGATTGGGCTATAAAATATTTTGCAAATCATTATTTTACCTTAAATTAAGTCTAAAAGTAAAAAAGAAAAGTAAAGTAAAAAAAAAAATAAAAAAAAAATAAAAGAAGAGTCTGCTAAGCAGGTCCTAAGAAAGAAAAATGCCTGTGGGGTCTGTAAAATAACATAGGCATCGCTAGTGAAGAAATAAAGCTAGACAAGGGATCTAATCCACTGGCAGGAATAAAAAAAAAAAAAAAAGGTGAAGGCTGCCACTACCAGCCTATGAAGACTGTGCACCCCTGCTGATCAATCAGACCCAACGTACATTGACACTCCTATCCACACACCCCCATCTAGCCCAAATTACAGCAAGCTCCTGTGCTGAGGGTGCAAGAGCAGAACGTTTGCTTTTGCTCTAGTTTATTTCAGATGGCGGGTTGGAGTCTGGGGGAGCATTTGTGTGCTTTGACATGGGACAGTTGAATTGTTAAACCAGGACTAACAACCTCTTGCCCCAATGGGTCACACACTGGATATTCTGCTCTTTTTTTCTTTCACACAAGGATTCCTTCCTTTTGACATGTGGCTGCTTCACCCCACTTTGGCCCACTTGAGAAATGCAGGGATGTCTCGCACAGGGACGTGCCTGGTCAGGGCCTTGACTCTGAGGTTACGGTCATCAGTTAGCAGGACAACTTCTCTTCTCAGGCGTATTGGATCATCTGAAAAGAGGACAGAGAGCAAGATGAAAACATAGGACAAGAAAATTAGGAAGGGCATATGAGGTACCAGACTCAGCAGCCAAAGGAAATATGCAACAGCTTAGCAGCAAGTTCTCACAGAGAAGGAACGTGGGAGCGGAGGTCGACTGTGAAGAGGAGGGGGAAGCCTGTCACTATCTGACACTGGTAACCATCCACTGTGTTACAAACCAGAGGCCAGAACTTGTCAGTCCTAGGTCAGAATCTCTCGTATAAACAAGGACAGCTGTGGCAGGTTAATCCTATGACAGATGTTCTTGGGCAGCCCATGATGTCACTTTAATCTGCCACAATAGGACAAGGATTAAGTGGCACCACTCAAGATGTTTATATATCAGCATATTGGATCCAAGGACCAAAAGGTATGCATATGTTGCTGAACTATATCCATTGAGTTTTTACCTTTTTTTGATGGCATGAATTCTTTTGCACTGTCCTTGCAGTAATGCAGACAACAAGACAAGATCAAATCATCATTGCTGCCCTGGAAAATAAATACATATTAGAAATTAAAAACACCTTCTGTTAATAAAAAAAAAAAAAAAGAAGAAATTAAGAAGCCTTCACGTTTTTTTGTATTAATTTCAAACTACCAACATAACAAACCTTGCATTGTTATGTCCCTCTCACATTCACCAATGCACACACCAAGGCTAAATGTATTACTAGTCAAATACCTTACGTTCATGGTTGAGGGAGGAAAAGGAAGAATCCTAATAAAGCCTGCACAAGCATGAGCAGAAAATACAGATTCCATGCAGAATTTAACGTTTTGCTGTAGGGACTGAACCAAGGAGCCTATTGCTGCAAACCAAAGCATATCAAAATGTTCACTCTTCTGCGCTGTGTGGCAAGTCCCAATGTGTTATGAGACTCTTATCTTGACATGTTAGTATATGTGGATAATGCACACCTCGCTACCTTTCAAAGACTGGGGGGAGTGCAAATGAACTGAAAGCATAGGAGGACACAGAGAGCACATAGGTCTAGTGCCCAACCTTTTGTAGAGCGAGGGCCACTTAAGCGACTTGGTAACCAGTCGCGGGCCACAATGAGCGGAGCGGGTGGATGGCATGTCCGTGTCCACTCTGCATTTGCAGAGCGGACACGGACACAGCCCACGATACTTTTTAGCAGACCGTATTGGAGGTAGAAGACAAGTCGGTTTATGTCTGCCACTACTTAGAGGTGAATGGAGGGTCCAATTGGTCGGACTGACCGTGTGAAAGGGGTCCAAGGCTGCTTTCACACTGATGCGCTGTGGTTTACCTGCACCACGTGTGCAACGCAGTGTACCTTTGGCTTTCCTGCAGTTTGCAATAGACTTCTATTATATTCTGCAGGTTTTGGTGCTTTCAGAAAGCTCACCAAACTTGCAGGTAATAATAGAAGTCTATAGCTCAGTGCAGGTAACCCGCAGGTAAACTGCTCTGCACCTGCGGATCAGTTTAAAGCAGCCCAGTAACCACTGCAGAAAAGATATGCCCATATATACTCTGTATCCCAGAGCAGGAGGTCGCGGGCCACATCAGAGGGCTCCGCGGGCCACATGTGGCCCCCGGGCCACTGGTTGGGCAACCTTGGTCTAGTGCATCATCCTCAATACATGTTTTATTTAATAAAAATTTTGGTGAATATACTCACAAACCAGTACTTGTGTCATAGCATTATCATAAAATCATCCGCTTAAATCTATATGCAAAAATCCACAACACTTGTAGTCACATCAACTAACGCGTTTCAAGGTTTCCCTCTTCTTCAGAGCCTTGTTTAGATGTCTCTTTGTGTTGACAAGAAACTTTTCAGTCAGGATCAGTGTTTTCTTTGATTAGTGCTGCTGTATATAGCTTCCTTGTTCCTCGTTGAGGCAGCTATATACAGCAGCACTAAACAGAGAAAGCGGAGGGGGGGGGGGCGTGGCTTGCGGCGCATGGAGTAAGATGCTCTGACCGCTGAATATCCTGCCTGCCTTCAGATACCCCACCTGCGATATAATTACATCCCGGTATACAGCATACTTCCAGCTATCCTCCGATGCCAGTCCCACCCGCCCCGCAGACATGTCCAAAAGGGGAAGAGACCTTTTTTAGCGCCGGACCATGCCGGCCAAGATGGCGGCCGTCTACGACGCTCAGCCAAGGAGGCAGCACAGAAGCTGTTTGCTAAGGCAAACTACAGGGACCCTCTGGCCACACCGACCCCCTTGATACCAGCAACGGTAGCAGACATTCCTGCTGTGGAGGAGGTGGATCCCAACTGGGTTGAAGACCCTGAAGAGTCAGCCATGTGGGACACAGTGAGTACCTCTGCCCTTCTAGCCTCTCACCCTGTAGCCAGTACAACAGGAGTGGATGACCCTGAACCCACACTCTGGGAAATCCTGGCTGCTGTCACCTCCTGCAACCTTACCTTACACACACACTGGCCTCTGAAGTTAAGGTTATGAAAATGGAAATAGCCCTAGTCAGACAGGACATGCAAAAGCTGAGGGAGCGCACGGCTGCTCTGGAGGGCCACATGACCACTGTGGAGGATGATATGGCGCCACTGCAGCGTGATGTGAACCATGTGCAATCACCAACTACAGCCCACGTAGCCAAATTAGAAGACACGGAGAATAGACTGAGAAGAAATTGTCAGAGCTGTGGGAATACCGGAAAGGACTGAGGGGTAAAACCCTGTTGCCTTCATCGAGAACTGGCTTACAGAAACATTCGGCCCTGAATCATTTTCCCGCATGTTCGCAGTGGAACAGGCCCACAGGGTGCTTGCAAGGCCTCCACGCCCTGGTGAATCACCCAGACCGTTCCTGTTCAAACTACTGAACGTTAAAGATAGAAATGCTATCCTACACTAGGCCCGTACATCAAAGGAGAGGTGATGAAAATTGTCTGGATATCGTTCTACCCTGACTTTTTAGGGCGAAATTCACAGAGGTTTAGAAACGTTCATGCCGCTTTGAGGTCACCTATGCCATGTTATACCCGGCCCATTTGCGCACGGCTGCAAACAACGAAACCCACTTCTTTGACAATACGAATGCTGCCTCTGAATGGCTGGATCCCAAGGAGCATACCTTACGCAGACAGGTGGCGACCTGAATATCAGCTTATTCCTGCCCAGTTGGGCTGTATTGCTAATCTGAATATTCTCTTTCCTGCATCATTGGCTTTTCCTACTGCAAGGTGGTAAAGAACTTCTGTTTTCCTGTTTAATATACTGCCACTATTGATAGTGGAACTGCAAGATCCTTCGGAACACTGGATCACCCAGAGACATTGGGGCTCCCCATTTGTATCTGTCCCGCGAGGACGCTTAAAGTTAAAGTTTTTTCTCCCAAGTTTTGTAGGGACTGTGGCTCCAAGTTCAGGTTTGTCTGAGCTACCTATCCTTACGGATGAGCTATAGCCAACTATGCTGGGCCTCTCAATGGCCGATCGCAGTATATGTTCTACACATTTATATTACAACTGCTTATATATGTGACATTTTATCCTGTTATATGATGTCCCTGGGGGTACACCTCTGCGCTACTCAGTTTGGGCCCCTGGAAGGTCCTGGACCTCAGACTGTCATTACTGTTACAAATACTTATGCCACGGTGTTACCGTGTTCTAGATCACCCAGTCGTGGGAAGTTATTCTTCCACATCTGGGCAAATGAACAAAGTCAGTCTTTATGGCGGTTAGATATGACTTGCTGTCCTAGAATGTGCGGGGGTTGAATGATGGTGTAAGACGGGGTGGCACTGTTCTCCGCTCAAAAGCTATATCCCAACGCGGTGGTGTGTTTACAAGAAACCCACCTTCAATCTAATACCCTGTCGCTGCTCTGGCACCAGAGTTTTTTTTTTTACACAGTTTCACTCCACCCACACTGCTTATCCCAGAGGGGTCAGCAACAAATGTTCCTTTCACTTGATCTAATCCCATGTGGATGACCAGGGACAGTATATCTTTCTGCTGTGTAAAATTGCTGGGGTAGTATGCATTATAGCCAATATATATATATATATTCTTCCACCCTTCTCTACAGACTGCTTGAGATGGCTAGCGCAATTCATGGCACCACACTCCAATAAGCCTATATGGGCACTGGGAGATTTCAATAATCTTCTGGATAAAAGCAAAGACAAATTTATAATGGGGGTGGGATTACCGGTGCAGCGGGCCCTACTCCATTTGCTAAACTGATCTCAGAGCTCTGGCTATGCGATCAGTGGGGGGGGGGGGGGGGGGGGGGGGTGGGGGGGGGGGGGGGGGGGGGGGGGGGGGGGGGGGATAGATTCTCTGACCGAAAATGTTACTCTGCTTCACACAAGGGATTATACCGTATAGACTTCTGCTTTAGTAACGCTATGGCGCTGTCTATGATACAAATGGCAGAATACCTCCCACACAAATCTCTGATCACTCACCACTGAGAACACAAATTGCTGTTCCGGGTAACACTGGTCCCAAGTTATAGAAGGTTAACCCCTTCTGGTTTAATCTCTTCCCACCCACAGACCCTCTCCCCAAGAGAATCAAATCCTTCCTCTACTATAAGGGTACTGCGGACCATGGGGTGGTTTGGGATGCCCTTAAGGCACATGTCCGTGGGCTTATCATCAAGCAAATCTCCAACATTAAAACGGCCACTAAGTAATGGAAAACCCTTGTGCTCAGGGAGCACGTAAAGCTGATGAACAGTATATTACGAATCCTTCACCTGCCTCGGAAAGTAGTGGGTTGGCTGCCCAAACTCTACACCAACAAGTCACCCTTACAGCTGCTGAGAACAAACGGTTCTTTACACAACGGAAGTACTTTAAAGAAGGAGAGAACACTGGGCACTTACTAGCAGTAATAGCTCGTTCACAACAGGGAGCATCACATATAGAAACTATCCAGGACACTGCAGGGAACAAGGTGCGGGATGTAGCTAAAATCTTAGAGGTCTTCAGCGTCTTTTTTAAAGAGCTGTACGCCTCTAAAGTTAGCCCCACAAAGGAAGAACTGGTGCAATTTTTGGATCAGTGTACTCTTCCATCTTTATCTACAGACGGCCGTAGATTACTCAATGAACCCATTACAATTGAGGAACTGACTGAAGCAGTGGCCGATATGGCAAATCGTAAATCCCTAGGGACTGACAAACTACCTGCAGAAACATACAAATAGTGAATCTCTTGCCCACACTTCTGGAGACTCTGGAGACTCAGCCTTGTTGAGAAAAGAGCGCGACTTGTAAGAAGATCCAAGTGCGCATGCTCGAGAAACGCGTCCTACACCGATGACGGTATACTCCTGAGCCAGCTGTCTTCTGCTTCTCAAGTCTCATTCTGAGGCCGCCTTCCTGAGCCGACATTATCATCTATACGGAAGTTAACCAGAGCACAGAATGACAGCACCAGGAGATACCACTTCCTTACTTGCATACCATGCCTGATTTTATCACAAAAATGTGAGTTTTACTATTGAGCTATTAATAAATTGTTATCCCTGTTAAAAAAAACTATTGCACCCAGAGGCGCCTCTCCATTTGTTTCTTTTCACAGTTCCTGAACACGGTTTCAGTTTTACCTTGAAGGCTGCCCTGTATGCTTACCCCAGGATCCATTCATAGATTTCGCCTCCCACATGGACTGAGCTTTTCAATCTATGGACTTGAAACCTATGTATATATTGTATATACCAAATACTCAATTCAATTGGAAGAACTTATCAAGATATTTTAACATATGCGCCTATACTCGTCGTCAAGGATC
This sequence comes from Lithobates sylvaticus, assembly GCA_028564925.1. Taxonomy (NCBI): domain Eukaryota; kingdom Metazoa; phylum Chordata; class Amphibia; order Anura; family Ranidae; genus Lithobates; species Lithobates sylvaticus. The sequence continues at coordinate 124,378,516 of CM053027.1, forward strand.
CCTTATTGCCTGACTCCTATAGGCCAATATCGTTAATAAACACAGATATTAAACTACTGGTCAGGGTACTTGCAACTCGTCTAGGGAAAGTGGTATCAGGACTCATACACCTTGACCAATCAGGCTTCATACCTGCACGATCAATGGCACTAAATATTAGACGACTCTTTCTAAATATACAGCTTCCGGTTGACAACCCGGGCAATAGGGCTGTGTTCTCGCTCAACGCTGCCAAAGCTTTTGAGAGCGTAGATACCTATGGGCTGTTTTGCATAAGTTTAGAGTTGGCAAAGACCTTTCTTGCATGGATTCAGCTGCTTTATGCAGCTCCCAGTGAGAGAATACGCATTAATGGGGTACTCTTGGAACCTTTTCCCCTGAACCGTGGAACCAGACAGGGGTGCCCACTGTCCCCTCTGCTCTTCGCCTTGGCACTGGAACCTCTGGTGGCAATGGTGAGAGCGTCTCCAGCCATAGTGGGATCTCATAGGGGTGAGAGGGTAGACAAACTTTCCCTATATGCTGACGACACCCTAATATACCTAGGGGACACAGCAGGATCCCTAGAGGCTCTCATGCGACTGATGAATTTGGTCAACACTCAGGATTTGCCATTAATTGGTACAAATCCTCATGGATGCCGTTGGACCCTTTGCTTGCAGCCTTTCCTCCTATAGCCTCCTAGGTCGAAGTGGTTAAGTCCTTTAAATATTTAGGGGTACAGGTGATGTAGGAGACATATTGAATCTTAAACCTATCTTGCAAAAATTTAGGCAAAGGTACTCCAGTTGGTGCAAAGCTGCCCCTCTCTGTCACTGGCAGAGCTAACCTCATCAAAATGGTGTGGGCTCCCCAGTTTATGTACATTCTCCACAACGCTCCCGTGTGGATCCCTCAATATTGGTTCGCCCGCATTGACTCCCAATATAGAGAGCTGATGTGAAAATATTGAGTTGCTAGGGTACCTCATTCTTTCACATACTTTCTGGGCACCCATGTTGCAGCACCTGGCTGGGTGGGCTCTCCCATTGGTGGCTGACCCCTCCAGGACATTGCTGATTAAATCCTTATTGGAGTTTTCCACTTTGTCTTAGCTGGAAATGGGTCTGCCAGAAATGCCTGGTCGATGACCTACAATCCAACTCCTAGGGAAACTTTGGGTAGAAATAAAGCATAGATTAGGTATCACAGGGTTTTTTACTGATACCCCTCTATATGGCGTAATGTGTCCTATAGGGAACTGGCTAAACGTGGAGATTATTCTACTTGGATAGAAGCTGGAGTTAAATATCTATCGCAACTTTTTCTCGGGCAGGAGGCAAAATCATTTAACCAACTCTGCGTAGAGTTGCCATTGCTAAGTACTAGGTTCTATATGTGCATGCAACTTCGTCACGCTCTCAGGGCAGGACATCAACGTTTGAGATTCTAGCGGCTTGTCCACTTGTGTCAGTATCAGCGGCACATAAATTGTCTCACCTGTTAATTCTTCACTGCGTGTATACAACGGCTACAAAAATGGGGTAGACGGGATTCGCTCATAAAAATAGAAAATTCCTTTTATTGTTAATAGTGATGTTTATTTGGATTTTACTGTTAATCTACCTATGGTGCAGGATCCACTGTCGAATTGGTGTGGACTCTATGCTAATAAGTTAATACTTTATGAGACGAAAACAAATATTTGATTGTTTACCCATTTAGTATGGAGTCTATACTTGATTGTGTTTTCTACCTTTGTCTTTGCACAATAAAATCTTTTTCTTTTTAATCAATAAAAAATGAGAAAGCACGGATCCTGACTGAAAAATTCCTTGTCAACACTAAAGACATCTAAACAAGGCTCTGATGAAGAGGAAATCCTTGAAACGCGTTAGCCGATGGGACAAGTGTTGTAGATTTTCACATATGGATTTAAGCGGTAGATTTTATGATAATGCTATGACACAAGTACTCGTTTGCGAGTATATTCACCTCCATTTTTATTTAAAAAAACATGTATTGAGGATATTGCGCTAGGCCTATGCGCCCCCTGTGTCCTGTGCTTTCTTGCTGCAAACCAAAGTATTAACCAATAAGCCCCTTGTAAGGTAAAATATGTTTTTTCAAAGTGTATAAACAACTCGATTTTCACTTTGTGCTAGTTAAATACCATCTCATAGTGCACAGGCCACATGGTGGCCAAATGGTTAATATTCATAGGTTTCAGCATTAGTCTCCAGTTCAATTCTCTCCACGGACATCATCTGCATGGAATTTTTATTTTCTCCCTTGCTTAAACAGGTTTTCTCAAAGTTCTTCAACAATTCAAACACACATTGGGTTGTTAACTATCTTGGCTGCAAATCTGCTCTACACAAGTGTGCTTGTATCACAATAGTAAGGACAACAGACAGTAAGTTCATAATGTGGTTAGGGACTGCTATGAAGGGTCTATTTATTCTATAAAGTACTCTGCAAAACACTGTTCCTAAATTAATATGAGAAATAAATAATAGCAAACAGAATAAGCCACAGGAGTAAGAAGAGGTCAAAACAGACTGTATTCCATTACATAGGAGATAAGTCAAACAAATCTAATAACGATGGTACCTTCTGCCCAGAAATGTCCTCACTGCGAAAGGCGATAGACTCCAACTCATTGCCACGACTTGTAAGCGCTCGCAGATTGGGGTCTCGAGACTCAAACCTCTGCACCAGAAACTGGATGGCTTTCTTTGATTTCTCCTGAAGTGAGCGAGTATTTCCAGCACTGCGTTGATCAAATTCCTGTCCTTTGGCAAGACCATCCAGCTCATGGATAACTGCAAAACAAAAATATGGCAACAGACAGACAAAGGTATCAGAGGAAAAAAAAATGGAAACCGTAAGAATACATAGAAGAGACAGGTTACGAGTATGAACTCCCAAGTTGGGGTCCACCATTTCATATATCTTATAAGAACTGTACCAAAGCAGCCAGTAGCTTCAAACTTCATTATCAAAGAGTGTACTAGGAATAAATTAAAGGTGCCCTTACAGTGCCTTGAAAAAGTATTCATACTCCTTGAAATTTTCTACATTTTGTCATGTTTCATAAAACAAAAACATAGCCTTGCTCTTGAGCGTCTGTGGCATAAGACTAAGTCGCTCAAAGACTTCAACCAATACAAATCTGCTCTCCATAAATACACTTCTTGCCTCCACATTGCCAAGCAGACCTATTTTACCACTCTTATCCAGTCCCCGTCAACTCTTCACTTGGTCCTCCACTGCCTCCCCCAACTAACTCACTCACTGCCCAGGAGATTGCTAATCACTTCAAAAATAAGATTGACACAATTCGTGATGAAATTTCCATCCTAGAGGTATCTCCCCAGTTAACACCCCATGTCAAAAGGTACAATTGACACTCTCCTTATTCAAACCTGCTTCTATAGACAAAGTTGCTAAACTCCTTTTTAACACCCACCTAACCACCTGTCAACTGGATCCTATTCCCTCTCAAATACTATGGTCACCCTCTCACTCTCTCTATCTTACACTCTCTAACCCACATCTTCAATCTCTCCCTCTCTTCCGGAATCTTCCCCAATGCTTTAAAACATGCACTGGTCACCCCCATACTTAAAAAGTCATCCTTGGACCCTACCAATCTCAATCTATGTCCCATCTCCTTGCTCCCCTTTTCTTCTAAACTCCTTGAACGCCTGGTCTACAACCAACTGCGTAACCACCTCAAAGAATAACCTTCTTGATCCCCCTTCAGTCTGGATTTCGCACTCAACAGAAACTGCTCTTCTAAAACTCACAAATGACTTACTAACCGCAAAAAACCCACGGACACCATTCTGTACTCCTACTTCTGGACCTTTTTGGCTGCCTTTGATATGGTTGACCTCCTCCTCAAAAAACTTTACTCCCTCGCCTCTCCGCAACGGCGTTCTTCGGTGGCTCTCATCCTACCTATCCCAACGCACCTTCAGTGTCACTTACAATTCTACTTCCTCCTCTCCATCGGGGTCCTCCAAGGTTCCGTTCTTGGACCTCTCCTATTTTCAATCTACACCTCTTTCATTGGTCAGCTCACACGGCTTTTAATATCATTGCGACGCTGATGACACACAAATCTATCTCTCCGCCCCGCAACTCACTCCATCAGTCTCCTCACGCATCACTAACTTACTAACACACATATCTGTCTGGATGTCACACCACATCCCTAAACTCAACTTGTCCAAAACCAAACTCATAATATTTCCTCATGTGCCTCTTCTCCTGACTTCTCTGTCACGAGCAGTGGCACAACCATCCACCCATCCCCACATGCCAGGGTGCTAGGTGTTATGCTGACTCTGAACTCTCCTTTTGACCCACATACAATCCCTTTCCAAAGCTTGCTGCATCAACCTCTGCAACATCTCCTAACTACATCCCTTCCTAACCAATGAAACCACAAAGCTCCTGATTCACTCCCTGGTTATCTCTCGTATTGGCTACTGCAACTCCCTCCTCCCTGGCTCACCTTTAAATAGACTATCCCCCTTCAGTCCATCATGAATGCTGCTGCCAGACTAATCCACCTTACAAACCGCTCAGTGTCTGTTACCCCTCTCTGCCAATCCCTCTGTTGGCTGCCCTCGCCCAAATTAAATTCAAAATACTAACAATAAGTTACAAAGCCATCCACAACTCTACCCCCAGCTACATCACTAGCCTAGTCTCAAAATACCAACCTAATCATCCTCTCCATTCCTCCCAAGACCTCCTGCTATCTAGCTCCTCCCATACTCGCCTCCAGGACTTCTCCAGAGTCTCTCCCATCCTCTGGAATACCCTGCCCCAATCTGTCAGACTATCTGCAAATCCATCTACTTTTAGGCGATCCCAGAAAACGTTTCTCTTTGGAGAAGCCTACCCTGCCCCCACCTAACAACTACACTTATTTTTTTCATCAGCTCATCCCCCACAGTTATTACTCTTCGTATGACTTGACTCTCCCTCCTAGACTAAGCTCTAACGAGCAGGGCCCTTCAATTCCTCCTGTATCGAATTGTACTGTCTGCCCTAATGTTGTAAAGCACTGCGCAAACTGTTGGTGCTATATAAATCCTGTATAATAATAATAATACAACCAAAAACGTAAATGTATTTTATTGGGATTTCATGTTATAGACCAACATACAGTGGCACATAATTGTGAAGAGCGCAAACTGTTGGCGCTATATAAATCCTGTATAATACAACCAAAAACGTAAATGTATTTTATTGAGATTTCATGTTATAGACCAACACACAGTGGTACATAATTGTGAAGTGGAAGGAAAATGATAAAATGTTTTTCAAAAATTTTATTTACAAATAAATACCTAAAAAGTGTGGCGTGCATTTGAATTTAGCCGCCCGAGTCAATACTTTGTAGAACCACCTTTTGCTGCAATTACAGCTGCAAGTCTTTTTGGGGATGTCTCTACCAGCTTTGCACATCTACAGAGTGACATTTTTGCCCATTCTTTGCAAAATAGCTCAAGCTCTGTCAGATTGGATGGAGAGCATCTGTGAACAGCAATTTTCAAGTCTTGCCCCATATTTCGATTGAATTCAGTCTGGACTTTAACTGAACCACATGAATATGCTTTGATCTAAACCATTCCATTGGAGCTCTGTTTGTATGTTTGGGGTGTTGGTCCTGCTGGAAAGTGGACCTCTGCCCCAGTCTCAAGTCTTTTGCATACTCTAACAGGTTTTAGTCTAAGATTGCCCTGTATTTGGCTCCATCCATCTTCCCATCAACTGACCAGCTTCCCTGGCCCTGCTGAAGAAAAGCATCTCCACAACATGATGCTGCCACCACCATGTTTCACAGTGGGGATGGTGTGTTCAGGGTGATGTGCCGTGTTAGTTTCCTGCCGCACATAGCATTTTGCTTTTAGGCCAAAAAGTAAAATTTTGGTCTCATCTGACCAAAAGGACCTTCTTCCACATGTTTGCTGTGTCCCCACACGTGGCTTCTCACAAACTGCAAATGAGACTTCTTATGGCTTTCTTTCAGCAATGGCTTTCTTCTTGCCACTCTTCCATAAAGGCCAGATTTGTGGAGTGCACGACTAATAGTTGTCCTGTGGACAGATTCTCCCACCTAAACTGTGGATCTCTGCAGCTCCTCCAGTTACCATGGGCCTCTTGGCTGCTTCTGATTAATGCTCTCCTTACCCAGCCTGTCAGTTTAGGTGGACGGCCATGTCTTGGTAGGTTTGCAGTTGTGCGCTCTTTCCATTTTCAGATGATGGATTGAACAGTGCTCCGTGAGATGTTCAAAGCTTGGGATATTTTTTTTTTATAACCTAACCCTGCTTTAACAGCTTCCCGACCGGTGCACACACATATACGTCGGCAGAATGGCATGGACAGGCAAATGGGCGTACAGGTACGTCCCTTTAAATTTGCCGCCGTGCAATCACATATGGTTTACCAAAAATATGTAGAAGAATACCTATCGGCCTAAACTGAGGAAAAAAAAACGTTTTTTTTTTATACATTTTTGGGGCATATTTATTATAGTAAAAGTAAAAAAAAAATTTCGTTTTTTTCAAAATTGTCGCTTTGTTTATAGCGCAAAAAATAAAAACCACAGTGGTGATCAAATACCACCAAAAGAAATCTCTATTTGTGGGAAAAAAAAGGACGTCATTTTGTTTGGAAGCCATGTAGCACGACCGTGCAATTGTCAGTTAAAGCGGCGAAGTGCCGAATCGCAAAAAGTGATCTGGTCTTAAGCCAGCAAAATCACCCGGTCTGAAAGTGGTTAAACTTGTCCACAACTTTATCCCTGGCCCATCTAGTGTGTTCATTGGCCTTTATGATGCCATTTGTGCAAGGTTCTTTAGCAAACCTTTGAGGGCTTCACAGAACAGTTGTATTTATACTGAGATTAAATTACACACAGGTGGACTCTAGTTACTAATTAGGTGACTTCTGAAGGCAATTGGTTCCACTAGAATTTAGTTAGGGGTATCAGAGTAAAAAAAGGACTGAATACAAAATGCACGCCACACTTTTCAGATATTTGTAAATCATTTTGAAAACCATTTATCATTTTCCTTCTACTTTGCAATTATGTGTCACTTTGTGTTGGTCCATCAGGAAAACCCAATAAAATACATTTACGTTTTTAGTTGTAACATGACAAAATGTGGAAAATTTGTATGAATACTTTTTCAAAGCAGTGTATATTATCTGCTGATCTGAATATCAGGTATCAGATAAATGCTTATAAAAATATCAGTCAGATGTGGGTCTCCTCTACCTGACTGGTAATACTGCATTTTGGAATGGTAAAAATAATGGATACACTCACAGGTGCCCCCCTCGTCATATGCCTGGATGTTCCATCACTTGATGGGCAATAAGTGTTATTTTGTGAAACAAATTTTATTTAAATAATAGACCAGGCATGTACTGGCCATCGGGACTACCGGGAGTTACCCGGTGGGCTGGTCAGGTGCAGTCCTGGAGCCGCTACTCCTCTCTGACAGTAAGTGATCGCAATTTCACCAAGGAGCAGCTGCAGACACTTGCTGGAGTGAGGATTAGGCTTTCTGCTCCCTCCAGCCTGCAGGGGGACATAGACAGCCGGCAGACTTTCCTTCCTCTCTCCCCTTATCGCTTGTCACTTATCACATGACTGGAGAGAGGAACGAGAAGCTGCCTTCAGAACTGTAAGAGGGGTAGGTGAAGGAGGACACACTGATGTGAAGGGGGCTTTTGATAGGGACTCTCTGATGTGAAGGGGCTGCCGATGGGGACTCTCTGATTTGAAGGGGGCTGCCGATGGGGACACTCAAATTTAAAGTGGGATGACGTCCAGGGCCACATTTTTGTCCCAGTCCAGCCCTGTAATAGACCAATCTGTATTATATATTTGTACATATACACAGAATGGCCACTTTATTGGGGGTATATGCTTTGCAATACAAACTGGCAAACAAACCATGTGGCTGCAACTCTGCAAGTAAAACACACAGACACAATATGGTCAATGAGTGCAGCTCTTTGAATAAACATCAGAATGGGGAACATGGGTGATCTGAGCAACTACATCTGTGGAATAATTGCAGGTGCCAGTCATCGTGGTTACAGAATCTCAGAAACTGTCTATCTTCTAAGATGTTCATGCAGCTTCTGGAGCTGCCTTTCTCAACTAGGGTTCCTCCACAGGTTTCTAGGGGTTCCATGAACTGTGTCTGATTGATCTATTTGATGATGCCTGCATAGTCCTGGGTCTAAGGCCATTATTCAGAACAAGCAGCATAACACCATAATTACACCCTTTAGCTATCAGGAAGGGTTCATTCTGACCAAGACAGTAAGAGGGCATTTTACCTACTTAACATAATTTTAAGGGGCATTTTCCCCACTGAGCACCAGTGAATTGGTTTAACAATGGATTCCCAGAGACCCAAGAAATATTTCAAGGCTTCCTTTGGGATAAAAAGGTTGAGAAAGGCTTTGAGGTTAATATTGATGTGTAGAACATCCCATGAGCTGCAGTTTTGTGAGTGAAAAAGTATCGTTAATGGCAGGGGTCAAAAGAAAATAGCCAGACTTGTACAAATTAGTGAAGTCTACAACTGCTCAAGCAACCGCTCTATACAACAGCTGTGTGCAAAAAGAGGCCTTCTGACTAACTAGCAAATTCTATATCTTGGAGTACAGTAAAGGACATGGCATTCAAAAAAACACTGGGTTATAGACTAATACTTTCAGGTGATTGGACACTGGCAAAACTTTTGGACAATGCCTCTTGGCACTTTCCCTAGACCTCTTCCCCACTCTGAGTCCTCAGTACTGTACTCCAAGATATGGAATTTGCAGGTAAAATTTCTCTTATATTAATCATGCAGTATAGGACACAGGCAAAATATTCTTAGATCCTGGGATGTCCCCAAGCAATGAATGAGAGATAAGGGCAACAAATGGCAAACAGAACTGTGCCAACAGGCCCAGCAATGACAACAACGGTCAAAAAGACTCAACTTCAGTGTGCTGCTGCAAGAACCTTGAAGCCAAAAGATGCATTCACAGATTTGACATCCACCTGGAAGAACTTTCGAAACAGTATGAACAGAGGACCAGGTGGAAACCTTACACAGCTGGGCTACAGAGGCCTGGTGCCAAAATGTCCAAGAAACTCAAACTCCTGCCGATCAGATGGAGTAGGCACATAAAAGCGCAGGAGATTTATCCTTGATGAAAGTCTAAGCTAGCGATTGGATTTCTCATCTATCTCGCGAGGGTTGACTTGGGAAGAAAGGCTGGTCTTGGAAATAAACCAACTTTATTTTTATGAAGTATGGGGAACAGTTCCTTACAAGACAGCCGCTAACTCAAAGACATGTTTGACAGGCATAATAGCAGCCAAAAAGTCTAATTTGTGGGAGAGGTCATCTAAGGGAGTATCCCCGATGGGTTCAAGGGTGGTTTCTGTTTCTGCACGGCAGAGAGAACAAGCTAAAAATCCCAAGGAAGCAGAGGGTGATGCAATTGGGCAGTACCATGAAGAAAAGTTTTTCAAGGCAGAGAGAAACCAGAATTCTTACAAATAATAATAATAATAATAATAATAATAATAATGCTGAAACCTGTCCATTCAGAGTGGTTAAAGTGATATAAATTTTTTTTTTTTTTAGATTTTAAAAATAGCTATACTTACCTACACTGTGCAATGGTTTTGCACAGAGCAGCCCCAATTCTCCTCTTCTCGGGTCCCCCCGCCGGAGCTCCTGGCCCCTCCCTTTTCTCCGAGTGCTCCCATAGCAACACGCTTGCTATGGGGGCATTTGTGCATGCTCGCTCCCGAGCCCCTCTCTGTGTCTCCATAAGAACGTGATCGGGCTTGGGTGAGTATTAGGGGAGAGCTGTATACTGAAGGTTTTTTACCTACATGCATAGAAGGTAAAAGCCTTTAGAAACACTTTAAAGCCAAGTGTAAGCTCTGGGATTGAAGTGTCTGTGTTTAATAGTGGATCTTACTGGAAGTGTTTTTTCTTGCTTTCAGCAAGATAGGAATACCAGACTCAGGGACCACTACTCAGGGACCCATCGTTTACAACCAGGATGAAATAGAGGGCCCTGAGACAGCAGATCTTGCCATGGTTGGGAAAAGGCCAAGGGTTGTTTTCTAGTAGTATGAGTATGTCTGTGTACTAGGTTTTTCTGGGCCAATTCAAAGCAATGGGAAACACCACTTTCATCTCTTGCTTTCTTGCTTGGAGCAAATGAGGCAGAACTTGCACTGGAGAGAAGGCATCGCTTAGTCTGAGCTAAGACCAGGGGAATTATCAAGGCATCCAAGGCCAGTGCTAGAGTATCCTTGGTAATGGCTACAGAGGTAGTTTGTTGTTGAATCTGGAGTCTAGGATGTCTGCATATTGAGTCCCCCAATTCTGACACATCAGACTGAAGACATCTGGGTGAAGATGGACCACTGGAACATGGCTGGCAGAGATGGCTGGGCAGTTTCCATGAGATCTGCTTTGTGTCCTTCAAAGTTGTAAGACTACTGGTGCCCACTTGGTGGTTGGTGTAAGCCACAGCCCTGGTATTATCTGAGTGCTCCCAGATTCAGGGTCCTTGCAGAAGACACAATGTCCAATGCTGCAGAGTCATTTAGGGATAAGGCAGAAAAGACTTCCCTATTGTTAAAGCTGGGCTGGAGATCCACCAAATTAGGAAATCCCTTGCTTGGCAAGACAGGAGTATGGGTTGGTCAATAGAAAGAGTATGCTTGCTCCAAGTCAACAAGATGTTGTATTGGAGATGTATTGAATGAAAATGGGCAAATGCTACAGCCTCAAAGGAGGCTATCATAATGCCTAAAACACACACAGAGAATCTCGCTATGAATGTCACTTTGACCTCAATTCCTCAAAATGTGAGCTCTGAAGAAAAAAAAAATTATATTATATATATATATATATATATATATATATATATATATATATATATATATATATATTATATATTTTTTTTTTTTTTTTTGGGGGAGGAAAACATTTTTGTTTGGATGTGTGCAAGACAAGGCCCAAGTATTCCAGGCGAAGATTTTTAAAATCGTTCACCCAGCTAAAAGCCTGGAGCATTTGAATTGTAATGTGGATGCTTGCCAACAGCTGGAAGGGAGACGAGCCATTCAAGAAAATGTTGTCTAGATAACCTGTAACTTACTGTAGATGCCCTGAGTTCTGAGAGCAAGAAGAGGTGCTGGGACCTTTGTGATTATTTTGGGAGCAGAGAATAGACCAAAGAACAGTGGGACCAACTGGAAATGACTGTCTGCCACTGCAAAACGCAGAAAGCACTTAAGAGGCGTATAAATGAAAAAATGCAGTTAGTCATCTTGGATGTCTATGGATGTTAGGCACTCCGCTTGTCTCAGATTCTGATCTTGCTGATTTCATGTGAAATTTTGGAATTTAAAGCTAGGGAAAGTTGATAAATTTTAAGTCCAGAATAGTCTGCATATCCCATTGGGCTTTGGTACTGTGAACGGGTTCCTTTGACCCTGTTAGAGAAGCTGTCTGGAACCTAGAAAGATGCAAACTGTAATAGAAGTCCCTACACTCTTAGGAGTGAGGGTGTCCCTTCACTGGGAACAGGGTATTTGGGAAGACCTGCTGGGCTTTGAGGCCCAAGTCTTGTGCGGAAAGGAAGGGCTGAACAGAAGTCTGGAAGTTGAAGCTTGGGTATAGCAATTTTAATGAATCTTTAATGAATTCGTCAAGTGCTTCCCCAAACAGATCTTCCTTGAAAATGTGGTTTCTTTTACAGGCAGCTTCAGCTGCCCAGACTTTTAGCCACATAATTCTACAAATATGAATGGAGATAGGGGCCATTCTGGAAATTTGTCTCAGGACATGGCATACACACACAGTGCCGCTCTTCCTGGCTGTGCCTGCATAGTATAGTAGTAGTACCCATCAACTTTTATAGGCCTCCAATGTGCAGATGCGGCCAAAAAGAAGAGGCTGTGGTCATCAGATCTGAATAAGTACGCATCTGTGACAGGTCAGTGGAAAAGGGTAAAAAGATTAAGGCCTCATGTACACTGCTGCTGCTAAACGGACGTTTAGGCTTCATGTCCACGGGACGTTGTTTAACCTCTCCTGAACGATTTAACTTGACAGCTAGAAAACGGCATCTAAAAATTGCCGTTTAGCCACAATTACATGCTGCATTTGCGCCTAGAAGCGTTTGTTAAAATGAAAAACGTCTGTAAACGAAACGCTGCTAAATGCGAGTTAAAGTGTTTAGCAGCATTTACAAGCTTACAGGCATTTGGCATTTCAAATGCCTCTGAACATCCATCTGAACCCATCCAAAAAAGGCTTCTCAACTCAACTGCCTAGAAACGACTATAACCACTTCAGCCCCAGGAGGATTTACCCCCTTCCTGACCAGAGCACTTTTTGCGATTCGGCACTGACAATCGAGCGGTCTTGCGATGTTGTACCCAAACAATTGACGTCCTTTTTTTCCCCACAAATAGAGCTTTCTTTTGGTGGTATTTGATCACCTCTGCGGTTTTAATTTTTTGCGCTATAAACAAAGAGCGACAATTTTGAAAAAAAAATGCATTATTTTTTACTTTTTGCTATAATAAATATCCCTCAAAAATATAAAAAAAAAAAAAGATTTTTTTCCTCAGTTTAGGCCGATATGTATCCATCTACATATTTTTGGTAAAAAAAATTTGCAATAAGCATATATAGATAGGTTTGCGCAAAATTTATAGCGTATACAAAATAGGGGATAGCTTTATGGCATTTTTATTATTAATCTTTTTTTATTAGTAATGGCGGCGATCTGCGATTTTTATCAGGAGTGCGACATTATGGCGGACAGATCGGACACTTTTGACACTATTTTGGGACCACTGTCATTTATACAGCGATCAGTACTACAAAAATGCATTGATTACTGTGTAAATGACACTGGCAGTGAAGGGGTTAACCGCTAGGGGGCGATGAAGGGGTTAAGTGTGTCCTAGGGAGTGATTTTAACTGTGGGGGGGGGAGGGGCTACAACACACATGACAGCGAGAGCAGTGATCTCTGTCCTGTCACTAGGCAGAACGGGGAAATGCTTTGTTTACAAAAGCATCTCCCTGTTCTACCCCCCCCCCCCCCGGTGACACGATAGCGGGCACCCAGCGGACATTGAGTCCGCGGGACCTGCCCGCAGCGCCGTTTCTTAAAAGGGAACGTATCTGCAAGCCCTTTTTGGAACGCAAAAAAATTGGTTCAGAAGCTAAGTTTAGAGGCATTTCAAGCGCCAAATGCTTCTAAACGCAGCAACTCGCATTTAGCCGCGTTTCGTTTACAGACAGACATTTTTGTCTATTTTGAAAGAAATTTAATTAAAAAATTAATAAATAATGCTTCTAAATGCAAATGCGCCAATACGCCGCTAAACGCGGCATGTAAACGTGGCAAAATGGATGTTTTAAATGTGGGTTGCTATCTGTCAAGTTAAATCGTTCAGGATAGGTTGTAAAAACGTCCCGTTTACATGAAGCCTAAGTCTATGGGTCTCCAAAGCGCAGGCACAACAGTGTTGTATGTCAACACACAAAAGGAGGCTGCAGACGTTGGAGCTCGATAAGTATGCTTCTGGAGGGAGAGGGGGGATCTGTTTGTTCAGCAAAGGGGGACAAAGAGAATAAGTGAACTTTGTCTGAAAGTGTATCTTTTCTTTAAATTAGAGGACTTGGAGGCTGCCAAGATTCTGTTCTCCATAAGCAAAGGGGAAAGGAGCTGCAATGTCAGTGCCTCTGTTGTGAACTTTGAACATGATAGATGCTAATAGATACAGAAGTATCTAGAGCTTAATTTTAAAATGCTTTTACGGCTTGTGAATTCAGACCAAGTATTTGAACAGCATCTACCCCAAACTGAAATATCTTTTTCAGGTGGCCTAGCCCTTAAAACGTCAACCACATATAGTGCTCACCTGTGCATTCAATATTCCTGCAGTATACATAGAGCAATTATATGCTCATTGTTCAAAAAAACATACATTTTACATTTAAACTGTACTGGTGGAAGTACCTGGATGAAAAGGATTTCCCTTGATAACTTTAACACCTAAATGCAACATAGTCGACATATGCATTTGTGATAAGTAGCTAGAAAAAACTATTACATTTTCTTTAAACAGTCCACAGAAAAGAATTATTTGCATAATAAAAAAAGAAGGATAAATACTACTGTCAAAATATTGTGTTTTATCTAAGAACTAATGCTTTTCATATATACTGGGTTTTGGATTTCTAATTTATAGGATCCTTTCACCACATATTGTAACATATTGCCTTTTATTTATCAATATAGCTTTGCCATACATTCTTCTTTTTTGCATAATCTCCTGTTAATATACAGACGTCTATGAAATGTCCTTGCCACTACACATAAATAATGCTGCCAAGGAAAAGGGCAGGAAAGGGTAAACCTTGTAAAAACTAGTTATCTGAAAAAAGTCACACCTTGCCTCACAGGCAAGTTCCCATGGTAGGGCTAGGTTAGGTTAGATAGAGATACTTAAGGTGTGACTGGCACTGGAGTATTCCTATGAAGAAGGAGAAAGAATAGACATGTCAAGTGAGCCACTAAGTTTAAAGTTTCTATCTCTGCCATAATGTTTCTACATGCAGCCCCATCTTTTCTTGACAGTTTATAGCACTTCTGCCTGGCAGCACTAGGGTGGTCGGTTCAAATCCCAACCACAGCACTAACTGCATTGAGTTTGCATGTCCTCCTCGTGCCTGTGTGAGGTTTCCTCCCATACTCCAAAGACAAGACTAGTAGGTTAATTGGTTCCTGTCTAAATTGGCCCTAGTATGTGTATGTATGTATGAATGTGAGTTTGGGACCTTAGATTGTAAGTTATTTGTGGACAGGGACTGCTGTGAATGTACTACATACAGTGGCTATAAAACGTCTACAAGTCCCTGTAATAATGTCAAGTTTTTGAAATGAAAAAAAAAAACAAAAAAAAAAAACAACTCAGACCAAGATAAATCACTTTAGAATAGTTTTCTACTTTAAGGCCTGGTTCACACCTATGCATTTTTTAGTGCATTTTCAGTTTTGCAGAAACACACTACAGTCCATTTAACATGGTTTCCTATGGGTCACGTTCACATCTGTGCATTTTATGGAGAGGGCCAGGGACTTTTTTCTGGTTTTTGGTTCCATAGACTTCAATGGATCAAAAACGTGCATTGAAAATGCAAAATGCACCTGGAATATGCAAAATGCAACCTGCATAGGTGTGAACCAGGCCTTAATGTGAATTATAATCTGTACAATTCAATAATAAACTGAATATGTTATTTAGTGGCTAAAAAAAAATAAAAAAAAATACAAATACAATAATTTGGTTGAATAGGTGTACACATATTCTTATAATTTGGGATGTGGCTGTGATTTATCCAAACACATTCAAAATGATGTTAAACAGTAGTCAGCAACACCTGCCATCAATGAAAGTGACTGACTAAGCCCATGTAAAGTTTGGCTGTTCTATAGGATTTCTCAGACATTTACTCAATTACCTCTTACAGCAAAAGCCAGTAAAAGTTTACAAAGCTTTAACCACTTGCTTACTGGGCACTTAAACCCCCCTCCTTTCCAGACCAATTTTCAGCTTTCAACGCAGTCGCACTTTGAATGACAATTGCGCGGTCATACAACACTGTACACAAATGAAATTGTTATTATTTTTCCCACCAAATAGAGCTTTCTTTTGGTGGTATTTGATCACCTCTGCGTTTTTTATTTATTTTTTAAATTTTGTTATAAAAATATAAAATGGGTAATTTTTGTCCGTCATTGATGTACGCTGATGAGGCGGCAGTGACAGGCACCGATAGGTGGCAGTGATGGGCACTGATGGGTTACACTGATAGGCAGCACTGGTGGGCATTGACAGGTGGCACTTGTGGGCATTGACAGGTGGCACACATGAGGCATAATTGCCTCTGACTTTTCAGGACTGATGTCCCTTTATGATAAGCCGGCGATCGGCTTTTTTTTTTTCTCCTACGCTGTCAGCGTGAGGAGAAAAAAAAAAACAATCACCGAGCTTTTGTTTTTATCATGTGATCAGCTGTCATTGGCTGACAGCTGATCACATGGTAAGGGGCCGGGACCGCCCCTTACTCGGATCGCTAATCACCCGAGTCTCAGTGACTCAGTGATCACGGCGCGCGCAGGGAGCGTGCACAGGGGAGGACGTCACACGACGTCCTCCCGGGAATTGAGATCCGCGCTGTGGCCGTCATTCGGGATGTCAAGTGGTAAAGAAGACCTCATTTATGAAAGGTATCAGTCAGTAGAAGTTACAAAAAAGGCATTAGATATTATTATACAGGATTTATATAGCCCCAACAGTCTGCACAGCGCTTTACAAGATAAGGCCAGACAGTATACTTACAATACAAATCAATACAGGAGGGATCAGAGGGCCCTACTTGTTAGAGCTTACAATCTAGAAGGGAGGGTCAAGTTGAAACAAAAGGTAATAACTGTGGGGCGGGGGGGGGGGGTGAGCTGGTGGAGAAAATGAAAATACAGTTGTTAGGTGTGGGTAGGGTAGGCTTCTCTGAACTGAAGGGTTTTCAGGGATCATCTAAAAGCTAGGAGATAAGTGGACAGATTGGGGTAAGGCATTCCATAGGATTGGAGAGGCTTTGGAAAAGTCCTGGAGGAGAGCATGGGAGGAGGCGACGAGGGAGCAAGAGAGCAGGAGGTCTTGAGACGAACGAAGAGAACGAATAGGTTGGTATTTAGAGACTAGGCTAGTGATGTAGCTGGGGGCTAAATTGTGGATAGCTTTGTAAGTAGTTATTAGTATTTTGAATTTAATTCTTTGGCCGAGCGGAAGCCAGTGGAGTGATTGACAGAGAGGGGTAGCAGACACAGAGTGATTGGTAAGGTGGATGAGTCTGGTAGCAGCATTCATGATGGATTGAAGAGGTGATAGACTATGTAGAGGTAAGCCAATAAAAAGGGAGTTGCAGTAGTTGAGGTGAGAGATGACCAGCGAGTGAATTAAGAGCTTTGTTGTGTCATTGGTTAGAAAGGGGCATATTTTAGAGATGTTGCAGAGGTTGAGGTGGCAGGATTTGGACAGTGATTGGACGTGGTGCTTAAAGGAGAGTTCAGAGTCCAGGACTACACCTAGAACCTTGGCATGTGGTGGTGGGCTTGTAGTTGTGCCATCGATTTTGACAGAGATCAGGGGAAGGGGCATATGGGGGAGGAAAAATGTATAAGTTTGTTTTAAAAAGATTTAGTTTGAGGAAGTGGCGTGACATCCAGACTGATATATCCGATAGTAAATTAGTGATACGTGAAGAGACATACTATGATATACTATGGGACACAGTGGAAACGATCATCAACAAGGAGGAGAAAATAGGGCAGTGACATTACCAAGAAGTGTACCTTCATCCAAAATAATAATGATAATATCCATAAGAAATGGTATCGGACTTTACTGGCACAAAAAATAGAGCACACATTTTTTTTTTAAATATCACATTTTATTACAAAATGTAATAAAAATCAAATAAAAACCTATTATGGGTCATAAAAACAATGAGTGTACATAATGCCTAGATGATCCACTTTTGCTTCTTCAGGACATAAAGAGGAGAATTCCAATGCAACTGAATTTCTCTATGTGTTCTGAAGAAAATTGAGAAATGCATTGACCCATGAGGACTTACTGTATCTTGACACATGAGGACTTACTGTATCTCCACATAGTACTAATTTTATTATAACTAGTTGTGAGCTAATCTGAATTTGTTACTGTGGTGAATAAGTGCAGTTGGTATATGCCTATCATCTAGGCATTATGTACGGGAATGGTTTTTATAACCCATAATAGGTCTTCATGCAATATTAATAAATTTTGTAATACAATTTGTTTATACTTTTCATAAAAATATTTGCGCTCCTTTTTGTGCCAGTAAAGTCCAATAATATTTTAAATTTGGATATTAAAAAAATATAAAAATAATTTAAATAGAACATTTTCAACAAAAATAAATTCAGTGATAGCATGGTAAAAACTGCATCCAACAATCTGTTCAGCTAGCTCTCCCATGCACAGGGATATCATATACAGCAAGTATGCCTTAGTAACTTGGTGGGAACGCATTCTAGCTGTCAATGTGCATTGCTTATATAATTTGCGCACCCTTATAAATTTGCCACAAAATATAATTAACAGTCTGCTATTTAAAATTAAATAACATTAGTTGGAACTTTATGTAACATAGGGGAAGTATAAAGTGAACCTAAATCACATTGAGTCCCAGAGCGTTTTTCCGTTTTGGCAATGTCTACCCTAACATATCCATTTCCTTTAGACTACTTTCACCCTGGGGTGGGGGGTTGGCGTTCACTGTAAAGCGCCGGAAATTTTAGCAGCGCTTTTATGCCGCTAGCGGGGTGTTTTTAACCCCCACTAGCGGCCGAATAAAGGGTTAAAAGTGTCTGCAAAGCGGTGACCATGTCAAAACCACATGTATGAAAGTACCTATCGCTACTTGATCTCTGTGGATGCTATATAAACCAGGATCTAGCAGATCTCATAAGGGGGGAAATATTGTTGTATACCCTCATCTTAATCATCATCTGCAAAGTCTGGAATATCCTGCCTTTATTTATTAAAAAGCAAGAGTTTAGATGTGTCCGTACTGGATAATCTAAGACAGAGGGAATAAGAAAGTGATCAACCCTTTTTGAGGTCAAAAAAGTTAAGGTAACGGGTACCAGAAATTGGGCTGGCAATACATGGCTCTGTTTTTTTGTTCAGCCACAGGGCTGAATGAAAAAAAAAACTGAACTGATTCCCCACACCGATTCTACACAAATTGAGGTGAATGGGGAAATCCTCCCTGCTGCACTATTGTATTTTGACAGAGGGGGTCTCCTCCACTGTCAGAATACAGAGATCAGCACTGCAGCCGCTAATCAAGCAACTTTTTTTTCCCTCAACAGGTCCATTTAGCAGGAGTTGATTGAAAGATAGACTTCTAATGAGCAGCAGAGACCACACATGGATGTAAAATCAGCGGATGATCCCTGATGAACCGGCCAAATTTCGATTCATCTATGGCTAACTTTAGTTGGAGAAACCTATGGAACATCCAGTTAGGAAAATGGAATGTTGTTTTAAGCCCATCAAAGTCAAACAAGAGCCCCTCTGGCATCATACGTTGTAACGTTTTAATACCATATCAGCCTACAAATGGGGATCAGGTAAGGAGAGTAAATGCGAGACAGAGGGATTGTCCCACAGAGGAGTTAATGAAGAAAAGTGTTTTCCGTGATGTGTTTTTGTACCCTTTTCCAAACTAGAATGGTGGTCTTCATAGGAATAATATGATTTGGGTTTAACATAGACACATAGAAGAGAGATGGCAGAAATGAAGACCAAGTGGTCCATTAAGTTGGCCCCATTTTATTTTTAAGCTGTTTTGTCTGAGTATAGATCTACAATTATTTGAATAATAAGTCGCAAAATACAAGATTGCTTAGTTCAGAATAAGAATACCAAGTTAGTAGCCTACTGGAAAATCCACTGGCGGACCATAAACACCGCTGCCCAGTAGCACTTCTGTAAGCAGACACATGCTAATCCACATTAATAAAGGGGGAGTTGTAGGCTAGTTTTAATTAATCTTGACCATATGAAGAAGAGATGATCTAATCTGTTGAAAAAAACCTTGGGCATTGGGACAGGGGTTAGACATTCTGGGAGAAAATCATCACTAAGTTAATCCTGGGTCAGTGGTAGAGATTTCCAGATTGTACATTTGTGATGCAATTGTTGAAGTAATGAATTTATGTTATTATTTATATACTGAGAGGCAACATCCAATGTGAGACCCAGGTGACGGGTGTTTGGAAAACGAAAAGATGGGTCCAACGAAAACAACAAGGATTTGCCCCAATTGATTTTGATACCCAAGAAGGTACCAAAGACATCAATGATTTGTAGGGCTGGAGGTAAGGCATTGGCAGTATACTTAAGGTATATCAAGGTACCATCGGCATATAGAGAAAGGTTCTCCTACAGGGGATAAATAACTACACCATGTACTATCCAAAGAATGGAGCTGTATTGCCAGTGGTTCTAGAGCTAAGGCAAATAATCCTGGGGAGAGGGGGCAGCCCTGTCTCTTTCCTCTATTCAGTGCAAATGGGGGTGATGGCACCCCACTGGTTCATACCCAAGCTGTGAGCAAAGAGTATAGGAATGGTATCCAAGAAATGAAGTTTGGACAAAAGCTACATTTTTGTAACACAGCCCAGAGGTAGTCACACTCAACTGAGTCAAATGCTTTTGTCAGTTTCAAGGGAGGCCACCACCCATGCACAATTTATTGGCTGGCTCTTCTAGAATAGTAAATGGCCTTGTCAGATTTACATTGGTTCCTTTCCCTGGCATTAAACCTGACAGATCTCCATAGAACAGTGTGAGAATAACCTTATTTAGGAATAAGGCCAATATTTTAGAAGGATTTTGGCTTCAACATTTAGTAATGACATTGGTCTATATGAGAAGCATAGGTTTTGGGTTATTGAAGTAATACAATTGTGTGACATGGAGTCCGGGAGACAACCCTGCACTTATGTTGCATTAAGATTGGTATGCATTTGTCGAGCAAGAAAATCCTACTACTTCCGGGTATGGGGCGGAGCTTGATACTACACTGATGTTCAGAGGTGCCCAGTGATGGTTCCGAGTGCCATGCCAAACTCTTTCACAGGCTAAACTGAGAGCTCCTCCATTGTAATTGCTAAATACCACAGCGGACTAGATTATCCTCTAAACAAGACAATAGCAAAGTACACTAAAACCTTCACTACTGTAAAAAAAACAAAACAAAAAAATAAAATAAAACACTTTAACAAGGCACAAATTCCATTTTTAATGTGTGACAGCATATACAATTACTTCTCGTATCATAATTTGACTGCCCACTGTACAACTTTCATATACCGTATCTCAGAAAAGTAAATACACCCCTCACATTTTTGTAACTATTTTATTCATGTGACAACACTGATGAAAGGACACTTTGCTACAATGTAAAGTAGTGAATGTACAGCTTATACAACAGTGTAAATTTGTTGTCCCCTCAAAATAATGCATCACGCAGCCATTAATGTCTAAACTGCTGTACACCCCTAAGTGAAAATGTTCAAATTGGGCCCAAAGTGTCAATATTTTGTGTGGCCACAATTATTTGGCAGCACTGCCTTAACGCTCTTGGGCATGGAGTTCACCAGAGCTTCACAGGTTGCCACTGGAGTCCTCTTCCACTCCTCCATGACATCACGGAGCTGGTGGATGTTAAGACCTTGCGCTCCTCCACCTTCTGTTTGAGGATGCCCCACAGATGCTCAATAGGGTTTAGATCTGGAGACATGCTTGGCCAGTCCATCACCTTTACCCTCAGCTTCTTTAGCAAGGCAGTGGTCATCTTGGAGGCGTGCTTGGGGTCATTATCATGTTAGAATACTGCCCTGCGGCCCAGTCTCCGAAGGGAGGGGGATCATGCTCTGCTTCGGTATGTCACAGTACATGTTGGTATTCATGGTTCCCTCAATGAACTGTAGCTCCCCAGTGCTGGCAGCACTCATGCAGCCCCAGACCATGACACTCCCACCACCATGCTTGACTGTAGGCAAGACACACTTGTCTTTGTACTCCTCACATGGTTGCTGCCACACACGCTTGACACCATCTGAACCAAATACGTTTGTCTTGGTCTCATCAGAACACAGGACATAGTTCCAGTTATCCATGTCCTTAGTCTGCTTGTCTTCAGCAAACTATTTGCAGGCTTTCTTGTGCATCATCTTTAGAAGAAGCTTCCTTCTGGGATGACAGCCATGCAGACCAATTTGATGCAGTGTGCGGCATATGGTCTGAGCACTGACAGGCTGACCCCCCACCCCTTCAACCTCTGCAGCAATGCTGGCAGCACTCATACGTCTGTTTCCCAAAGACAATCTCTGGATATGAGGCTGAGCAGGTGCACTAAATTTCTTTGGTCGACCATGGCAAGGCCTTTTATGAGTGGAACCTGTCCTGTTAAACTGCTGTATGGTCTTGGCCACTGTGCTGCAGCTCAGTTTCAGGGTCTTTGCTATCTTCTTATAGCCTTGGCCATCTTTATGTAGAGCAACAATTATTTTTTTCAGATTCTCAAAGAGTTCTTTGCCATGAAGTAGAAAAGATGTAGCTGGATAGCCGCACTCCAAATTATTCAACTTTATTTCAAAAGATATATGCTTAGTCATAGCTATGACTAAGCACCGTGTTCGGTGTGAAACATGTCAGCAGCTGTGCAGTTAGTCTGTACACAAGCCTAGATGCTATGATTTTATTATATCTTTTGAAATAAAGTTGAATAATTTGGAGTGCGGCTATCCAGCTACATCTTTTCTACTTCAGTTCCTGTTGCAAACAGAGCCAGCACCCTGTGGGATTGTGGAGACAGCTGTTTTGGGAGAAGTCATTACCTTGGAGCGGTGATTCTTTGTAGTTCTTTGCCATGAGGTGCCATGTTGAAATTCCAGTGACCAGTATGAGAGAGTGAGAGCAATAACACCAAATTTCAAAAACCTGCTCCCCATTCACACGCGAGACCTTGTAACACCCCAATGAGTCACGTGACACTGGGAGGGAAAATGGCTAATTGGGCCCAATTTGGACATTTTCACTTAGGGGTGTACTCACTTTTGTTGCCAGCAGTTTAGACATTAAATGGCTGTGTGTTGAGTTATTTTGAGGAAACCGCAAATTTACACTGTTATACAAGCTGCACGCACACACTACTTCACATTGTAGCAAATTGTCATTTCTTCAGTGTTGTCACATGAAAAGATATTATAAAATATTTATAAAAATGTGAGGGGTGGACTCACTTGTGAGATACTGTATAACCACAGCTAGGCTTCCATGCAGGATCACTGTTCATATGCTTGGCATATAGATGACAAATATCTACAGACACAGTAGTATTTGTATTACAGGAAGGAGCTTATAATATATGTTCATATCCCCACAGGGAAGAAAGCATGTTCCATTTCTTATTAAACCCACCCAAATACACCATATACGCCACAGGGTTTCTTCTACCGGTCAGAGTAAAAACTCCCAAATCCAGGGAGTCGGCCAGACCACCCAGTAACACCAGTTCTTGTGCCAGGGGCGAGTGTTTAGCAATAACTGGAACCAGTCAGAGATTGCACCGCTGGCTTTATATGGAGAAAAAGCCGTGACGGGGACGTGTGTTCCAGCAGCTGCTCACTCAGCTGTGTGACTCTGGACCCAGCCCAACCAGAGAGCTGCACAGCATTGCAACTGTAGCCAGAGTGCAGTCAAACACCAGCAGCTATAGCCAGCAGAGAGTCAGTGGAGGCTAAGACTCAGAAGCCCAAACGCTCACCCATTAGTTAACCACAAGCACGCTGCATTGGCTGAAAGAATTA
Source organism: Lithobates sylvaticus (assembly GCA_028564925.1). Lineage (NCBI taxonomy): Eukaryota > Metazoa > Chordata > Amphibia > Anura > Ranidae > Lithobates > Lithobates sylvaticus. The sequence continues at coordinate 124,402,077 of CM053027.1, forward strand.
AGACTGCTCCAGCTCAACAATGCCATCTATACAAAAAGACTGTTTCATTTACAGCGTTGGAATGAAATCAATGCCCCAATAGCCATCATCTATGTTAATGCAGCACATTTCTGCAAAAATAGCTCATCAGTTTCAAGTCATTGCAGAAACAAGTCAGTGGCAAGTCTGTGTTGAGTTTATTTAGGGAAACATGGACTTATGTGAATGCGTGTTTATATCCCTGCAAAGAAGACTGGGCTATATAATTACTGAAAATAAAACTTTTCAGAGCTTCAGATCATTACATAGATAAATGGCAATTGTGTTTCTAAGAATTTGAATATTAAAAATTCAAATAAAATAAAAAAAATGAACATAAAATGGAGAATTTTAACACAGCTGTCAAATAGGATAGATTTGTACAGCACATACACATAACACCACCCATAGACAGTGGCTGAAAGATGAGCCCACTGAAGATGTCCCGCCCTCGACAATCATACACGCTTTCCTACAAGAGTGCAGAGGCTACAACAATTTCATGCTTTGTATATATGAAGGCCAAAAGGAAAATCAGATGAAACATTCAAAACATGCTTATCCTTCCTTCATCTGGTGGAGCTAACTGAAAAGGTATATATTGCAATCCTTTCTATCCCTATATGCTCCACATAGGGATGAGCATCCTAGAGGCAGGATTACCTTTATAATCTGCACTGACATCCGACCTTTTACAAGTATACTATTAAATATCTTAAATACAGCCTGACTCCAGCCAAAAACCTTTTTTTTTTTGTTTTGGAATGACTTAGAAAAATAAAAACTTCTGTCAATTTTTATTGCGCTCCCTGTTCTTGGTGGGAAGATTATACTTCCTGCTCACCCCCCACCAGCCATACAGGAAATTAGTGGAACAGTTGTCACTGGCACAGGAAGTCGCAAAGTGCTATAATAACCTGACAGAGTTTCTACTCTTTTACCATTCTATTGAAAAAATATCGTAGCAAACTATGTACATTCTGCAGAGATTGTCAATTTCTGTGCTCCATAAAGTGAGGAGAAATCTCCACAAAAGGGACAAAGCTGCTCATAAAAAAAACTGACAGAGGTTCTATCTCTTCCCCATTCTGGCAAAAAAAAGAAAAACGTTTTTGAACAGCGCTGGACTTTCGAAAATACTTTATATTGACTGTCTCCTAAGCACCAGCCAAGCAAATTAAATAAAAGTGTATAACATTTAAAAGTGAGCAGCCGATGCACTTCAAACTTAGAGGCTATAAAGCCGGTTCCCATCTCCTACCTATAAGGGGTATGACAAGGATGTAGATCTGAGATGAAAGAAGCTGCTCCAGGCCTGGAAGATGGTTGATGAAGCCATTGGTATCAGGAACAAGAAACAAGGGGCGAATTTCCAACTCCAGGAGCCTTGTCTTGCCATCCAGTACAGCCTACAAAAAGAAAAAACATTTACATATTTACAGATATTTAGGCAAGTAAATGCTCCAGTTATTTGGTCAAGAAAAATGTAAAATCCTTCCAAAAAAACATAGCAGAAAAACAATAAATTCTTAGTCTGATTGGCTAACGATACTGAGGGCCAAAGCTTCCAGGGCAGTTGGACTTTCTTTAGAAAGACAGTATTTAAGTGTCCCACAGTCATGTAAAAAAAAAAAAAAAAATTCTAGTTAGCTTCCATTAGTTATCATTTTATTTTTTTCTCTAAACTGAAGCAGTATCTTCATTTCCACACGGCTACAAGTTTCTAAATAAAAGTTTCCAGTTTTTCATTGAGAGACTTATGCCGCGTACACACGAAGGGACAATCCCGCGGGATTATCCTCTGGACTCAAGTCCAGCGGACAATCCCCTCGTGTGTGGGCGTCGGCGGACTTTTTGGCGCCAAAGTCCAGCGGACCAAAGTTTTAAGTTTTGTTTTAAAACTATCTGCTGGACTTGGCAGTCCGGCGGACAATCCCGCGTTAGTAGGCTAGTCCGCCGGACTTTTTAAATGAACGGACTTGCCGCTCGTCGGCAAGTCCGTTCATTTAGCACGCGACTTCAGGTTACGTAGCTAGCGTAGGCAGTAAATGCCGCCGCGCTAGCTCCGTCACCTGGCATGGATTTAAAGGGACTCCCCACGCCGAAAAACGGCGTGGGGGTTCCCCCCAAATCCATCTCAGACCCTTATCCGAGCACGCAGCCCGGCCGGCCAGGAAAGGGGTGGGGACGAACGAGCGCCCCCCCCCCTCCTGAGCCGTACCAGGCCGCGTGCCCTAAACATGGGGGGTGCCCTGGGGAAAGGGGGGCTGTGCGGCCCCCCCCACCCCAAAGCACCTTGTCCCCATGTTGATGAGGACAAGGGCCTCTTCTCGACAACCCTGGCCGTTGGTTGTCGGGGTCTGCGGGCGGGGGCTTATCGGAATCTGGGAGCCCCCTTTAATAAGGGGGCCCCCAGATCCCGGCCCCCCACCCTATGTGAATGAGTATGGGGTACAATGTACCCCTACCCATTCACCTAAGGTGTAAAATGTAAAGAACAAAAACACACACACTTTTGAAAAAATATTTTATTGCACTGCTCCGGGGGTCTTCTTCCGTCTTGGGGGTCTTCTCGCCGGACTCCTCCGCTCTCTTCTGCTCTTTTACCTAGCTCTTTCACGAGCGGAGAAGTCCGGCTACCTTCTTCGTCGTCGCTGCCGTCGTCTGGGGGTCTCGATCCGCCTTCGGGGGTCTTCCGGGGGTCTCTTCTGTTCTTGCGGCGGTCGTAGTCTTCCGCGCCGCTGGCGCCTTCTTCTTGTTCTTCTTCCGATGTTGACCCGTCGCTGTCTCTGCCCGGAATGGCAGAGGCGCGCTGCGCTGGGACTTATATAGGGACATGGGGACAGGGTCACATGCTCATGTCACATGGTGACCCGCCCCCTTGTGATGTCACAGTCCCAGCATCCTCCGGGAAGAAGAAGGCGCCGGCGGCGCGGAAGAGGACGACCGCCGCAAGAACAGAAGAGACCCCCGGAAGACCCCCGAAGGCGGATCGAGACCCCCAGACGACGGCGACGACGACGAAGAAGGTAGCCGGACTTCTCCGCTCGTGAAAGAGCTAGGTAAAAGAGCAGAAGAGAGCGGAGGAGTCCGGCGAGAAGACCCCCAAGACGGAAGAAGACCCCCGGAGCAGTGCAATAAAATATTTTTTCAAAAGAGTGTGTGTTTTTGTACTTTACATTTTACACCTTAGGTGAATGGGTAGGGGTACATCGTACCCCATACTCATTCACATAGGGTGGGGGGCCGGTATCTGGGGGCCCCCTTATTAAAGGGGGCTCCCAGATTCCGATAAGCCCCGCCCGCAGACCCCGACAACCAACGGCCAGGGTTGTCGGGAAGAGGCCCTTGTCCTCATCAACATGGGGACAAGGTGCTTTGGGGTGGGGGGGCCACACAGCCCCCCTTTCCCCAGGGCACCCCCATGTTGAGGGCACGCGGCCTGGTACGGCTCAGGAGGGGGGGGGCGCTCGTTCGTCCCCACCCCTTTCCTGGCCGGCCGGGCTGCGTGCTCGGATAAGGGTCTGAGATGGATTTGGGGGGAACCCCCACGCCGTTTTTCGGCGTGGGGATTCCCTTTAAATCCATGCCAGGTGACGGAGCTAGCGCACCGGCATTTACTGCCTACGCTAGCTACGTACCTGAAGTTACGTTCGAAATGAACGGACTGCTCCGTGTGTGCGCAAGTCCGTTCATTTTCAAAAGTCCCGCAGACTTTGGCCAGCGGATTGTCCGCCGGAGAAGTCGGGCGTGTGTGGGCAAGTCCACACGCTTGGAAAGTCCGGCGAAGCCAGCTGGAAAGTCCGGCGGATTGTCCGCTGGACTAAGTCCGCCGGCAAAAGTCTGCACGTGTGTACGCGGCATAAGGCTACTTTCACACCTAGGCTCTGGGTGCGCTGGCGGTAAAGCGGCGCTATATTTAGCGCCACTGTACCGTTTTTTTAGCTGCGCTATTCGGCCGCTAGCGGGGCGGTTATACCCCCGCGAGCGGCCGAAAAAGGGTTAATACTGCCCGCAAATCGCCGCTGCAGCGGCGTTTTGCGGGCGGGTTTGGAGCGCTGCCCCATTGTTTTCAATGGGAAGGGGTGCTATAGGAGCGGTAAATATACCGCTCCTACAGCGCACCAAAGATGTGGCTTGCAGGACATTTTTCAGTGTCCTGCAAGCGCACCGCTCCAGTGTGAAAGCCCTCGGGCTTTCACACTGGAGAGACAGCAACGGCTGTTTCAGGTCGGTTTGCAGGCGCTATTTTTATCGCAATAGCGACTGCAAACCGCCTCAGTGTGAAAGGGGCCTTAAGGGCTCCTTCACATGGACGTGTCCGTGTCCGTGTACGGAGCCCGCTCTGCGCAGCAGGGGATCGCTCCGTCGATCCCGCTGAGCAGGCAGATGACAGGTCTGTCTCTGCACTCTGCCGCTCTCCCCTATGGGGGATCAGATGAAGACGGACCGTAGAGTCTATCGCCACCTGTTCCGATCGCGGATAGAAAAATAGTTTTTTCCCTCCGTCACACTTTTTCGGATTGGATCGGGTCGGATGTCAGTGGACATGTCACCGCTGACATCCATCCCTCCATAGACCTCAATGGAGTGTCCGTTCAGATCCGCCTAAAAAAACTGACAGGCGGACCTGAACGGATCGTCCATGTGAAAGGGGCCTAAAGCTTACCATGCATGGCTTGAAATTCGTTTGATTCTTGCTGAATCCTGTCGGCACCACCCGGCTCTAGAAAAGCCAATTTAACAATCTACTGAGCAGGGAGGAACATTTTCAGCCAAACCGTAACTGCATCTTATCAGATTTGGGTATTCAGACAGCCATGGGTGCTGCGCTGTCTAAATACAAAAGTAGATACTGGAGAATCCTCCATCCATGCTGTTTACAGTAGGTGGAGGAATCTGTTGAATAAAAATAAAAGGTGCATGGCTAAATTTATAAGTACCTGCACCAGAGATTAGAACTCTTAATGCACCCTGAGATCAAGTTTCTAATAAAGACATTTAATGGACAAGGGGAAAACATACCCAACTGTGCAATTTCTGCAATAGCTAGTTGGAGTGTCTAACCAGCAGAGGAAGGACAATAGAGAACATAAAGGTTTAATTTTATATTACATGTCCCACAGGGTGCATTACCCAGCAGACTCATGGCCCTGGCTCTCAAAGCAACAAAATATGAACTGCTACTAGTATGCTTTGGATAGTACAATAAGTTTTTTTATTGCAAGACCCCTATCATTTAGCAAAAATATATGCATGGCACTATACTTTCTTGTATTACTGTATTGCATTTCTATATATGCAATAAGCACTATACTTTAATTACTGTATTCCATTTTTTCACCTCCTCTAATTTTGCAGCTCACATACAATGATGCATAACACTGGTGAACAAATATCTATTTTACAATGAGTAAAGTAATGCCCTTAGGCAGGAAACACCACAATTCAATCCAAACATTCAATGAATCCCTTGTAGATCATTAAAAATAGCTGACAGCCTAAGGATGCCAATTAACCCTTTTGGGTACATTTAGGTATTTTTTTTAAAATACAATTAAATTTGCTGATTAACCCTTTTAGGCGCATTTGGGCATTTAAAAACAAAAAACAAGGTTTCAAAATGATACTCAATTTGATGCTGAAAATAAAATCTGTGAAACCACATTTTTATTCGATATTGGGCCTGACTGGTTGCTACCTAGCAACTTGTAAGCAAATTCAGTAAAAACTACAATCAAGGGTGGGGGTGGTAATACAATCAAACCCTTTCCACTCTAAAAAGTTGGAGCTCTGGGGCGTCTTTGAACAGGCTGTGACTGTCTGCACGTCCCCTCCGCAGGATGCACAGACCGACACCGAGGTCACCTCATCCCGAGCCAAAAACAAGGAGCTGGAGGAATAGAGTTTGGACGGCGGGTGGTAAAGGGAAGCAGTGCAGTCACAGGGTAGCAGGGCAGTCGGGAAGTCTGTGGCATTTCTACTCCTGCAGGGTATTGTGTTATAAATAGCTCAGGACTTCCTACTCCACAGGTTCATAAGTATACAGTATCCTGTACTACCGGCGGCTAGTTCTGCCCTGTGAAAATGACAGCTCTGTATCACTGCCTTTTCCAAGAACACATGCACTAACTAAAAGGAAGAAAGCACTTAAAATTCATAAAAAACACATCTCACAAGTATCTACATGGTCATCACATTTTTTTTTGCAGCACAAGGGTGGGTACAATATAGAGGACATCCCTGGTGCCTAAAATATGGTGTTAAGTATTTTCACAAAAGTAATAAGTTCCTAAATTACTTTTACAACTGCTATCCGTTAAACTACTTATCTCTCTAGAGATTGCAGGAGGCCACTAATGAAATTTTACATTCTCTTTGTGGCCTGGGGAGGGGAACAAAAAGCACACAGTCTAGACTTGAGGGGTTCTCAAAGGGTAGGTCTCCTCCATAAAACAGAATCTGGAAGACTGTATGGGCACCCACAAACACGCAGGAATCAGAGCTGTCAGAAAGCCATTTAACCAGAATGTCAGTTTTATATGGCCATGGACTGAACAACTTTTCATCTATACGGCCAAAGATTAAACCAAGTCCCACATTAATCAGTTCAACTGATGCACAAGAACAAAACCACCAATAAATTAAAAACTGTTGATAACTGGATTTTTGAACAGAACTGGAAATTACTATTTCTACTCCTGAGTATAGAGATATCACGTGTGTGTATTTATTTTGCTGCCCAGATGCACAGAGGGGCCCAAAATCGAGGGAGCAGCTTAAAGAGGTTGTAAACCTACAGAACCCCCACCCCCAAAAATAACCTGCAAGACAAAAAGGCATAATGAGCTAGTATGCAACGTTACACCAGTGTTATTGTGTGAACAGGGCACATAGAAAACAATTACTGTACAGTCTTTGTGTCCTTGTGGAGACTTGTGTAATAAATAAGTGCATCTCTGCACATGGTGTGAACAAGCCTATGCAAGTCAAATCTGTGCATTTTCTTCATCAGTTTTTATGCATGTATGGTGGTAACAAGTACTTAGTTTTTCAAGGGCCATAAATAACGCATCTGATTTCATGACTACCTACCAAAATTTCTTGAGGCACTGAAGTGTCAGAACAGGAGAAAAACCCACAAAATTACACATTTTGCAAAGTAGATCCTCCAAAGTATTTATTCAGAGGCATGGTGATGAGTCTTTTGAAGATCAGATTTTTTGCCACAAGGTTTTGGAAAATTAAGAAAGAAAAGGAAAAAAATGTTTTTTACTACACACAGATGACCATTAAGTTATTAAAGGAGTTGTAAACCCTCAGGGTTTTCCACCTTAATGCATTCTATGCATTAAGGTGAAAAACCTTTTGTGCTGCAGCACCCTCCAGATCCCCTCTCTTACCTCAGCTGATCGTTTCAGCGATGGGGACGAGCACAGCAGTCCAGGCGCTGTCTTGGGTCCTCATTGGATAGATTGATAGAAGCAGGCGCCATTGGCTCCCACTGCTGTCAATCAAATCCAGTGACACGGGAGTCGGGCCGAGTCCTGTGGTTTGTGTCAATGAACGCGTGTTCCCCCTTAGAAAGCGTCTATCCAAGGGGGCACTCAAGAGGAGCCTTGGGGGCACCCCAGAAAAAAAGGATCAGGGCCGATGTGTGCAAAACCCTTGAACAGAGAAGGTAAGTGTAACATGTTTTTTTTTTTTTTATAAAAAAAAAAAAAAAAAAACCTTTACAATCACACACTGTACTGGCATACTTCGTATTATACCCCAATACACATTATGCTACACCTCCGGAAAATGAGATACCAACATTTCTTTAATGTTTTGGACCAATTAACTACAAGATAATGATAATCTTGTGTATCACAAAAATCAACTGCATCAAAAACAGTGTACTATACAAGTATCAGTAATATTAATGTATTGCTGACCTCTGCATGAGTGGTCAGGGAAGAAAGCTTCTGCACAGCCATTTCTGAAAGCTTTAAGAATGACACAAATATTAATTTTCACAAAGTCTGCTGCCTCAGTTTTTAGGATGGTAATTTGCATATACTCCAGAATGTTATAAAGCATAATCAGATGAATTGCAAAGTCCCCCTTTGCCATAAAATTAACTTATTTCCCCCGCCCCCCCCCAAAAAAAATAAAAAATTTCCACTGGATTTCAGCCCTGCCACAAAAAGGACCAGCTGACAACAAGTCAGTGATTCTCTTGTTAACACAGGTGTCAGTATTTAGGAGGATAAGGCTGGAAATCACTCTGTAATGCTGATTGAGTTAAATGAGGTACACACTATAAGAAAATCGTCTGAACGATCGTCCGATTTTCCTTGTTACACATCAAGTTGGAACCGAGGAAGGAAATAATGTACGAAAAATCTCGGACGACAAAGGCTTTTTTTATTTTTTTTTGTGGTTTTTGATCATGCGCAGTCTTTAGTTTCTGATTTCTCTCATCCGAAAATGGTACAAAAATGGTGCACATTAAATGAAAATCGTTTGTTTGGTTCCCATATGAGAAACATTTTGGAGTTTGTCCCTTCGGAAATTTTTGTGCGGAAGGTCAGAATAGGCTGTTGAACTTTGTGTACACAATTTGAGAAAATCGTACGATCGTTCCTTTGGATGAAAACATTTGCCCGATTTTCTTATAGTGTGTACAAAGCTTTAGAATAACAGACTGGAAGCTTTAAAAGTAGGGTGGTGCTTGAAATCATTGTTCTTCCTCTGTTAACCATGGTTACCTGCAAGAAAACACATGCAATCATCATTGCTTTACACAATTTCACAGGCAAGGATATTGCTGCTACTAAGATTGCACCTAAATCAACCATTTATCGAATCAAGAATTTCAAGGAAAGAGGTTCAATTGTTGTTAAGAAGGGTTCAGGACGCCAAAAGAAAGTGCAGCAAGTACCAGAACCATCTCCTACAGTTGATTCAGCTGTGGGATCAGGGCACCACCAGTGCAGAGCTTGCTCAGGAATGGCAGCAGGCAGGTGTGAGTATCTGCATGCACAGTGAGGCGAAGACTTTTTGGAGGATGGCCTGGTGTCAAGAAGGGCAGCAAAGAAGCTCCAGGAAAACATCAAGGACAGACTGATACTATTCAAAAGTTACAGGGATCAGATGGATCAGACTACTGAGGACTAGAGTAAAGTCATTTTCTCTGATGAATCCCCTTTTCAATTGTTTGGAGCATCCGGAAAAAACCTTGAGCGCTACCATCAGTCCTGTGTCCAAGCATCCTGAGACCATTCATGTGTGGGGTTGCTTCTCAGCCAAAGAAAGTGTGCTCACTCACAATTTTGTTTAAGAACACAACTATGAATAAAGAATGGTAAAAAAACATCCTCCGAGAGCAACTTGCCCTAACCATCCAAGAACAGTTTGGTGACCAACAGTGCTTTTTTCCAGCATGATGAGGCACCTTGCCATAAGGCAAAAGTTATGTGGCTTTTAGAACAAAACATGAAAATTTTGGGTCCATGGCCAGGAAACTCCCCAGACTTTAATCCCATTGATAACTTGTGGTCAATCCTCAAGAGGTGGGTGAACAGAAAAAGAAGTTGATTGACAGCATGTCACGGCAAATTGCAGAGGTCTTGAAAAAGAAGGATCAACACTGCATATATGGACTCTTTGCATAAACTTATGTAATTGTCAATAAAACCCTTTGACACTTATGAAATGCTTGTAATTATACTATTATACTTCAGTATACCATAGCAACATCGGATGAAAAGATATAAAAACACTGAAGCAGCAGGCTTTGTGAAAATAATATTTGTGTCAGTCTCAAAACTTTTGGCCAGGGCTGTAGTGCCACCTGTAGAAGTCCTTGTTCCCATAATCCAAGAAAGTCTAGTCTAACTGTATGCCGCTGCCCCCAGGAATGTCATGTTTACTGACCAGGAAGAACAGGAGGTTGAATTAAAGAGATCCTGTGGTTCCAGGAGGGCATTTCTCCACAGGGAATGGCTTAGATGGGTGTCTCGCTGGAATGTAGTCAGGAAACAGGCAAAAGATTGGTCATGGCGGCAGGCAGAAATGTGGTCAATAAACAGGTATGGGCCAATACAGGCGGCAGTCAGAGGAAATGCTGCACTGGCTCTGGAGACACTGCACTGATGGTGCAGCAATCAGGGACACTGTTGATGGCTTCATTGACTCTGGTGACACTGGCACTGGTGTGGCTGCAATCAGAGCATTGTTGCTGGCTTACACTGCGACTGGTGTCACAGGGATAAGAAACACTGATGCTGGGTGCACTGGTCTGGTGGCGATCAGGAATTCTGTTGCTGGCTGCACTAGTTTGGGTGACTGTTGCTAGCTACTAGTGTGGCGGCGATCAGGAACACTGTTGTTGACTGCACTGGTCTGGCTGTGATTAGGAACACTGTTACTGGCTGCAATGGGCTGGTGACACTGACTGGTGAGGCAATGATCAGGGACACTGTGGCTGGCTGCACTGCTATGGTGACACTGATATGTTGTGGTGATCAGGAGGTCACCATGGCTAGCTGAACTGGTATGGCAACACTATTCTGGTCTGGCTAGTGATCAGGGACACTGGCTGTCTTGTACTGCCATACAGTGTCACATGAGCAGCCAGCCAGTGTCTCTGACCACCAGCCACTCCAGTACAGTCACCATAGTGACAACTGCACTGGGGTGGCTAGTTGATCATGGACAATGGTTAGCTGCTCTAGTAATAGCGAGTGAAAACAAAAAGACATCATGTATAGCGTGTAAAAACAAAGTTTCCTCTAACAGCCGATCAGTGAGGGTTGCCCTGTACTTCGCTCTCTGATCTGCTGTGTTTAAAGGACACAGCGATTCACTGAGCGCACATGAGCAGAGGGAACAGGACATGACATTTATATACAGCCTCTTGTCCTCCGGAGTGAGCTGCCTGGCTGTTTAAGTACAATGGTGGGACAGCAAGTGGTTAATAAAGTTTTTATTTGATTTCCAAATACAAAAAAAATAAAAAACGAGGTGGGTGGAGGAATCCCCCCCACCAGGATGAATTTTGAACCAGATGAATTTTGATCAGAGTATGGCCAGCTTTATTCTGGTTTTCCAAAAAAATTGCTTGGCAATGCAAGCTAAGCCAAGATCCAGCTATATAAAATTGAATTGATATGCTCGATGTTGTCTCAGCAGATACAGTAGCCATCTGAATTTCTGAATATTAAAAAGATATCAACCCTGGTAAGACAGAGTAAAACAATCATGTTTAAAGCGGAAGTAAACCCATCGATTTAACAGTTAAAAAAAAAAAAGGCATGCCGTGAATGCTAACTGCACATTGGCTGTGCTCTCAACCAAACAGTCAAACCATCCAATGGCTGGTGTCATAACGGATCACATGTGCAGCACTGTGGCAGTTGAAGATTAAAAAGAGGCAAAGATGGCAGCTTCCTTGGCTGAAAACGATAGGAGGGTTTACTTCCACTTTAACAGTTCTGACTTCCTCCATCAAGCAGATTTTGGAAACCCTCAGCAACCATTCATCCACCAAAGGGGGTTTGTAGATTTCTAGTGTTTAGGAAAAGAAACTCCTGGCTGCATTCTGAAGTTATGGTAGTATTGTTTTTAATTGTGATTAAAAATTAGTTTCAAAATTTTAATTTAATTTCCAACTATGAAAATCCTAAAACCATGGATCAACTATAACTCTTGGGATCGAGAGCACAGATGTATGAAAAATTGTATCCTCTTATTTACAATCAATACATCTTTAGGCGAATTAGGATGATGACGAAAAATATGTATTTTGGTTATCAGTAAAAAGAATGCATTTTTAAGTACCGGAATTGGACCAAGTAGTAGTTTCATGCGTTCCCCTGTGCAGCAGCAATCAAACTGGGGGAGGGGTTGGCAGCAATAGGAACCATTCAGGTGTGCTGACAGAAAAAGCGAGAGAGCAAGCAGTCGGGGTAGCCGCTTCTGCTCCCCCATTGTACAAGGGGCTGGAGGGCAGGGAGGTGACATAGCTTTATTGCTTGTCTGCACAAAAAAAAAAAAAAAAAAAGAAAAATAGTTACCAACCTGGCTGTTCTGTGTACATTTCTGAGCAGGATAAAAAGAAATACAACTCCTTTTCCAGGTAAAAGAGTTCCCAGACTTGCATTATAACAATAAATTTAGCTGTCGTTCAGATTTTACTAGAATGATGGGATGTTTTAGGTCTTTACAAAAAGATAAAAAGATTAACCAGTCTACAAAATACTATATCAATTTGTCAGGCACAGGGAATTCAATGAGCTTCAACAAAACATGTATACACACTACTGTTCAGGACTGCTCTAGGACCATCAAGGTGGATGGTCAGGATCTCAGTTTCAGTATACTTCAATTAGGTGTATGAAAGGTGAGTAACCAGGCTGGCTCTGGGCAGCCAGCCAATTGCTGAAGGGTACACATGTGTGTTGGGTCCCAGAAGGGCTTTCACCGGAGCTGTATTACAAGTTGCTCAGCATAGATTGCAAGGTTCATGCATATGGTGAGACAGATGTGTCTGGCAAAGTTTCAAGACTACAAAATGAAGAATTATGGAAGTGTAGGGCCCTGGGCATTGGCAGAGGTGGGGGCAGGAAGATGGAGAACAAATATCTCTTCCCCTTTAGTATCAGTTAGTAGCTCATCTGGGAAAACAGGACACCATAAGCCTTTCCCCTTGTAAGCTCGGCTAAAACACTAAATAAACATCTGCACAGACAGGAGTATGAGCTGTTTCTATACAACACAATGCACTAACATCCCACACTCAGAACTGAAACAAATAAAATAAAAAAAAAAACCTATGTGAATTGTAGTTTCCTATCAACTATCACATATAGCCTTGATAAGATTAGATTTATCTGTTGTGAATGTTTGTATAATTACAACAGACATACGCATTTGGGCAGCCAGTGTACAAATACTGTATTCATTTTGCAGCACCAATGAAGGAATTCAGCATTGAAGCAAATTGACTCATACTTGTGATTGTGAGAAAAAAAAAAAAAAAAACATCTTTAAACCTTCCTTAATAATGTTTGAAAAGCAAATAAATGTAACTAAAATTTGTAGTAGCCTGGTTAGCAACCATGAAAAATGTAATTAGTTGTCAAGAGATTTTTTTCTATGGTGAAACTACACTTCTTGCAATCACCATCTAACAAAGAGCAAAACAGGGATCTCCATCTTCAGAATGTAAATCCCTGATGACAACATGAGAAAAGCCCAAGAGAAAAATTTCCAGAAAGATCTGACAAAGTACACGAGTGTTAAAACCACCAATTGCCAAATCACAAGGACATGGTGAGTAGATGAAAGATCTACTTTAAATTCCAACTCAAGGTAACACTCTCATTTAAATAAATCAAAAAGTAGAGAAGCCACATGCATAAAAAAGTACGGGCACCTCATGGCTTCAGAAGCCTACAAGAGTGTCATAAGATTCCAAAAGCCTGCAGTGGTCTTATCTGTAAGCTCAGACAGATTGTTTCAAGGGCTTCCACGCCCCCTTCTCAACCTTCCTATTGGACCATCACTATGATGGAGGAACCAACTTGCCAAAAGTAAGGTATGAGAGGAGGTGGATCAGTCTTAGATGCTCTACTAGTAAGCTTACCTGTTATGGGACCCAGGAGACCCTTGCATTTTTACAGACTTCTACGGGATCTTGTACATTGGCAATAATGCTGAACAGGCTCAGCCAGCCTATGTATTTCCTCTGCCCAGGCAGCCCAGGTGCAACATACAGCCTGTCACAGACATGAATTGCTATACTAGTGTATATGACAAGTGTACTTTAGGAGGTATATTTATCATAGGTACTTGTATAGTGCCGGCAATGTTACGCAGCGATTTACATATACTAATTCTCATTTTGTCCCTGTATTTATTTGAGAACACTGTGGTCATTCACGTTTGTTATACATCATTATTTTCATATATCATCAGATTGATATACAAGTCACATGTATGGCCTATGTTTGGCTATATATTTTGTGTGGTCACTTATTTAGCGCAGCTCCCCTTTTTTGCACTTTTGCACATATATATTGTACATTCACATCAGTCCCTGGCCCTCAAGGAGCTTACAATCCAAGTTTCCTAACTCAAGTTCATACACATACTAGGGCCAATTTAGACAGGAACCAATTAACCTACCCATGTCTCTGGGGTGTGGGAGGAATCCTGAGTACCCAGAGGAAGCCCACACGGGCACAGGGAGAACATGCAAACTCCAGGCAGATAGTGCCGTGGTTGAGATTCAAAATCCATGACCGTAGTGCTGCTAGGCGGAAGTGCTAACCACTAAGCCACTGTGCTGCCCATCTTACTACCTATATAATCATCATCCTGACATTACTAATGACCCAAGTGCCTGAAAAAATGTACATCATAGTATCCCAACTTCATAACTAAAATATTTGCCTCAAAATTTGTGTTACAAATTTTTTTATTTAACATAATACTGTATACATTGTTACATGTATAATCTGTTGCCTCGGTTTTTCAAGCTGGGAGGGCTGCTAAAGTGCAAATCAACTTCACATGATAGTAGCCCTTTACATTACATCCTCACAGCAGAGCAGGGGACGGGAGGTGGGGCAGATTGGCACAGAGGACAGGAGCTGCACAACTTAAATTAAAAAGTGGTCGATTACCCGCTTGTTAATTTGAAAAGACTCCCATTCTCTGTCCAGATCGCCAGCACCTTCTGTGAGGATGACACCTGGCAGAGGACATGCAGATGTTAAGTGGCACGGCTGTGGTCCGGAGAGGACTGTCACTCAGTCCGGGTCTAAACCCCAGTCTGTCGTATGCAGACATACCATACTTTGTATAATCACTTAGAATAATTAAAATGAATATTGACCTTGCCAGAATCTGGATTGTTGTATGTTGGTTTCTAAGTAAAGATGTATAGCTCCTCAACTAAATTGAAGGTTTTACACAATGCAGGAGAATATATATATATATATATAAAAAAACTTAAAGACCAAAGGACAGTACTGGGATTTTCAAAGCAAGTGAATGGCTTTAAGTACTGGAATTACATTCTGAACTAAAAGGCAAATTGAAATTACCTAATGAAGGAGGAAGAGAAAGCGCTTTTCAACAGATAATATAAAATGGCCACATCTGTACATGTAATTATCCCATTATCTGGTAAACACATGTGGTCATTGGCATTTCATATATAGCAATGTATTCCTGGAAGTGCCAAACACTGTTGTCTTCGGTCCTGTGACCTAAAAAAAGAAAAAAACTTTCCTGCTCTCCATACATGTCGCCAGTGATGTCACCCCAAAAACACATGCAAGTATGCGACAGATCCTCCAGACAAAACAAAAAATGTAATTATTTCTACAGTTCATGCAGCGTTTTATGCATTTTTTGTAATTTTATCCCACTACAATTTTTGCAGAAGAATGTTTAATTCAGGGGTGTCCAACCCGCGGTCCAAGAGTGTTAAGCATGTGGCTTGGGGAATGTCTGGAGGGATGCCATGCAAGTATAGCAGCTGCTACACCCGGCAGGTACAAGCCAGGCCCATTAATGTCTGAAGGGATGCAGGGCCGGATTAACATAGGGGCTATTGGAGCTGCAGCTCCAGGCCCCTTTCTCAACATAGGCCCATTTGCCCAAAAAAAAAAAATCAAAAAAAAAAAAAAAAAAAAGATCGACTTCGAGGGTTGTAGCTCATCGACCAGGAGTCATAGAGACTCCCCATCTGGTGGGTAGGTAGCTAAATACCTACTTCAACACTGGTTAAAATATGGGGCTGCTTTCATCTATGGTTCCGGAGATATGGGGCTGCTATCATCTATGGTTCCGGAGATATGGGGCTGCTTGCGCAGTCGGTCAGAAGCTACATACAGAGCGGGCAGTTTAAATACAAGCTGGAACACTCTGCAGCAGACTGAGAGGATGAGCTCCCAGGGCTTATAATAATTATTTGTATATTACTTATGGTAATTAACCCCTTGCCACCCAGGCCAATTCTGACACTTCTCTCCTACATGTAAAAATCATCATTTTTTTTTGCTAGAAAATTACTCAGAACCCTCAAGCATTATATATATTGTTTTAGCAGACACCCTATGGAATAAAATGGTGGTCTTTGCAACTTTTTATGTTACACGATATTTGCGCAGCAATTTTTCAAAAGTTTTTTTGGAAAGAAACTGTTTCATTCATAAAAAAAAACACTAAAGTTAGCACGATTTTTTTTTTTGTGTACCAAGCGATGCTTTAAATTTTTTTGAAGGTTACTTGTTTAGAGTTACAGAGAAGGTCTAGTGCTAGAATTATTGCTCTCGCTCTAACGATCGCCTCGATACCTCACATGTGTGTATCTGGCTCTGATACTAACCAGTGCCTACCCAGCCACTGACTAGTATCTCTCCCCAGCCTGTCCCCACACACCCTCTCACCTGCTGACCTGTGAATGGGGGAATCACTCCCTCAGTGTTATTGTGTTCTGCCAGTGAATACAATGATTAGTGTTGCTAACTATAGCTGGCAGCACTGATTGTTTTGGGGAAAACCTGGCAGGCTGGTTGTACTCAAGTCGCTTAATAGGTTGACTTGTGTAAAACCAGCTAGCCCATACATAGATCGACTATGGCTGGTCTCTGCTTAATTGGTGTAATTTCAATCCATGTATGGCCCGCTTAACCACTACACAGTCCCTAAACATCCTTTCACAAACCTTTTTACATATTTCCTTCCCAGATTACTTATCCCAGATTACTTATTAGATATACATAGTGCCCACTGTCATACCCTCCACACTTCTCTCCTATACATACTGCTCACTGTCATACCCTCCACATTTTTCTCCTATACATAGCACCCGTTGTCATATCCTACACACTCCTCTCCTTTACATAGTGCTCGCTGTCATACACATCTCTCCTGTACATAGTGCCCACTGTCATACCCTCCACACTCCTCTCCTGTACATACTGCTCACTGTCATACCCTCCACACTCCTCTCCTATACATAGTGCCCACCGTCATACCCTCCACACTCCTCTCCTATACATAGTGCCCACCGTCATACCCTCCACACTCCTCTCCTATACATACTGCTCACTGTCATACCCTCCACACTCCTCTCCTATACATAGTGCCCACTGTCATACCCCAACACTTCTCTCCTATACATAGTGCCCACTGTCATGCCCTCCACACTCCTCTCCTGTACATACTACTCACTGTAATACCCTCCATACTCCTCTCCTATACATAGTGCCCACCGTCATACCCTCCATACTCCTCTCCTATACATAGTGCCCACCGTCATACCCTCCACACTCCTCTCCTGTAATTACTGCTTACTGTCCTACTCTCCACACTTCTCTCCTGTACATAGTGCCCACTTTCATACCCTCCACACTCCTCTCCTGTATATATTGCTCACTGTCATACCCTCCACACTCTTCTCTTATACATAGTGCCCACTGTAATACCCTCTACACTCCTCTGCTGTGCATAGTGCCTTCTGCCATACCCTCTGCACTCCTCTCCTGTCCATAGTGCCCACTGTCATACCCCCCACACTCCTCTCCTGTACATACTGCCCACTGTCATACCCTCCACACTCCTCTCCTGTACATACTGCCCACTGTCATACCCTCCACACTCCTCTGCTGGGCATACTGCCCACTGTCATACCCTTCACACTCCTCTCCTGTACATAGTGCCTTCTGCCATACCCTCCGCACTCCTCATGTACATAGTGCCCACTGTTAGACCCTCCACATTCCTCTCCCTCACCTGCACATACTTCCCACTTTTATACCATCCATACTCCTCCCCTATGCCTCTTACCCACAATAACAGTTCTTTAAAATTATACTGAATATCCTCAATGTTACCAGCTCTAGAATGGGCACACTTTTGTTAGTTCAACTAAAGGAAATCTCAGTCCTCATTTGTTCTGCCCCATTATTAGTACTTATTTAATTTTGTAATTACTATTGTGATGTACATAGGAACATAGGGGATGTCAGCTGCTCTAAATATACCACTATTAAAAAAAGTGTCCCTGAAAATATTTTTGAGAGGCTCCTGGGATATCAAAGCGGTAGTAAACTTTTCTAACATTACTACTTTTTAGAGGCCCTGAGGTAGGTTATGCCATAATGTACAAGTATGCACAGCATATTAGCACATTAGGGTACACTTAAATTGTCAGACTGAGCCCTCCAGTGCTGTGATCAATCCAGCAGGGCCCGGGCGCTTCCATCTTCACCCGGTCTTCCTTTTGGGTTCTGTGCCTTTGGTCACTTGTCTTGGCCGGGCTGCGTCTTTCTCTCATCCCCCCTTTCTCTCTCAACCTCCCTCCCTTACCCCTCACACCTCTTTTATTCCCTTTCTCGCTCTCTCATCCTCCCTCTCTCTCTTTAATTTAATTTGTTATAACAAAAAAATTTAGCATTTTTTTTTATAAAAGGCCCGACCAAAATCCTCAGCACCCGGCCCATGCTGTTCTTAATCTGGCCCTGAAGGGATGCTGTGTTTGCAGTAGCAGCCAAGGCTGCAGGTACTGACAACAAGTTAGGAACAGGCACGCCTGGAGGTATTCTGGGGCTGCCCTGTTTGCAACAGCATCAGTAGCAGTGAACGCAGGGACTCTTTGCTAGCGCCATGCAAGTAAATAGAGCATGGCTGGATAAAGGGGGGTGCTGGGGTGGGCTAATAATCCCCCCCCATAGCCCCCTGCCTACAACCCTCCCTCTACCTCCCCACACAGCACATAGTTGAAATCTAAACGTTAAAGCGGAGTTCCACTTAAAAGTGGAACTTCCACTTATGCGTCTCCTCCCCCCCTCCAGTGCCACATTTGCCACTTTCAGGGGGGGGGGGGGGGAACGGGTACCTGTTTTTGACAGGTACCATTTCCCACTTCTGCGAGACGGGGCCACAGTCCCGTCTCTTGGAAGTTCGGCCCCCCCTCCTCCTTCCGCCACCGCCGGACCAATAAAAAAAGCAGAGCGCTTTGCGAATGCGCACTGGGGAACCAGCTGTGAAGCCAAGAGGCTTCACTGCCAGGTTCCCTTACCAGGAATGGTTAACACAGCTGTGCCAGGGGAACTGATTTTTTTACTGCTTCAGTTAAAGAGACCATTGTACATTCAATTTTTTTTTAATCCAAACACATATCAGTAAAGAGGAGGGTGGGTACTTATTCTGGTCAACCACATCACTTAACTATGAGGAGCTAAGGACTGGGTGCCAAGAAGTACAATAATGAGAATTTTGTCCAGTAGACCATGGGATGTCCCCAAGCAGTGAGTTGAGGGCTGGGCAACAACAAAGCCAGCAGACTTACAACAACCCAGTGTCAACATACCAAAAATACTCAGATGTCAGCTTGACGACAGCATCAGTAAAGGCTTAAACCCACTGCACTAGCTAAACATGAGCAAATCCTTGTATAAAAGGTCTTGACAAGCAAGCGTGAAGCCACAGATTTCTGATATAAAATAGAGAAGGCAGAAACCTGTCTCTTTAGAGTACCAAAAGCCAGATGCTGGTCCAAGCAAGACTGGAGGAAGGCCAGGATATGAGGAATGGAATAATCCTAGGGGATTGAGGCACCTGCTCTAGCACCAGCCAAATTAGGCCCTCCAGGTGTGATGGTACATCTTACAAGTAGTGGATTTTTTTGTCTTTGGCAAGGTGGGAATGACAGAGTGAACAATGCCCCTCATCTTTTAGGACCTGAGTTTCAAACACCATCCCGTTACAAAGCCAGAGACTGAGAAGCAGAGTGGAACACAGGGCCCTGTGATAGGAGGTCTGTCCTGTTTTGCCCAGGAGAACTTTGCAATCAGACATACACAAACTCCTGACAAATGAGTCTTGCCTTCTCACAATTTGGAGCGATGAAGATTAATAAAATCTATTATTCTGCTTGAGGAATAGTTGAGGGAGAATCTTCATAGGTGGGAAGACGCATACACTAGTCTGTATAAGAACCAAAGAATCATCAGAGCATCCACCACAAATGCAAGGAGATACCTAGATCTGGCCACAAACCTGTCATTTTGTTAAATCTGGAGGTCATGATGTTTAATTTTGCACTCCTGGTATGTATACAGCACAGAGCATCGGAATGTGGTTCATACCTTGATTGTTTAAGTAGGTGACAGCTGTGGCATTGTCCAACTGCACTGACTGGGTGAATGTGTAGGAGAGGGGTCCAGTGTTGTAAAGGCCAGTCTTCTGGCTCTCAGTTCCAGAATGTAAATGGTGAGCATCGACTCCTGTGTGGGCCAGGTGCCCTAGACATTCAGGAAATTTTAGACCCCAGCTCAGCCCATCAGGGTTCCCGTCTGTTACCACCTTCAATAGTGAAGAAAGGAACAAATCTTCATATTCAAGGGCTGAGTTGGAAATCCACCATGCAAGAGAGATATAGGATTGGCTGGACAGCAGTAGTGGGTGCTCCAGATTAAGGATTAGCTTACCCCACATTGCGGGAAAGTTAGGCTTTTTGCTGGAACTTTGCCAAGGGAACTGCCTCAAAAGGGGCCACCATAAAGCCCAAAACCCTCGTGCAGAAGCAAGTTGAGGGATTCCTGGTTGCCCTGAGAGTCTGACAGTTGAACCTCACTGAAATAATATTTTCCTGGGGATCAAAAACTATGCCTAAGCCATGTCCAAGATCATCCCCAATTACTCAAGGTGATGGGAAGGCTGGAGGACAGACATCTTGAAGCTGATCAGCCATCTTCCTTGATACATTTATCAAAAGATTCCTCAAACAGGCATTCCCCATCAAAAGGCATGCAGACCAAGCCTTTAACCACAAAAAGCACAGAAAGCAGTGCCATCCTAGTAACATGGCAAAGCACATTCTCTAGGGCATCAACACAAAATAGCAGAACGAAAGGCATGAGCTGCAACTGTTACAGATGAACAGAGTTATCAGAGACAGGATCATGCTCTCTATTCATCCCAGTTCAGTTAACAACAGTATAAAAAATGGACACAATGGCCAGTTGGAAGGCAAGTGAGAGCAAAACTGACAGTGTTCCAAAGCATCTATTGACAGAATTCCTAAAGAAGGGAACACCCTCAGGAGAAACTGTAAAATGCTTGTCAAGGACAAAAAGTTGCAGGATCTACTCACGGAACACACCTTTTTTTTCCCCCCATAAATTCCTTTTCTATTGAATATAACTCAGCAAAGGGTTTTGAAGGAATGCACACTTATTCAGCATAAGGCCAAGCCACGTGCAAAGCAGAGTTAACTTTGGAATTAAAGTACCACGTCAGTGTTCGTAGATGACACAAAGCTATATAGTGGAAGAAGGTCCTTACAGGAGGTCTCCAACACACAAGCCGACCTCAATGCACAATTTAATGGGGCATCTATGTGGCAAATGAGATTTAATGTTGATAAATGTAAATTATGCACTTGGGGGCTAAAAACATGCATGTTTCATACATTTTAGGAGAACAGCTGGGAAGATGATCAATGGTGGAGAAGGATCTGAATGTTCTGGTAGATGACAGACATAATCATGGCGTGCAATGCCAAGCTGCGATTTCTAAAGCAAGCAAAATACATTCTTGTATTAAAAGACTCCAGAGGGAGAGACAACATTTTGTTCCTGTACAAATTAGAAAGTCCACACCTGGAATATGCAGTTACATTTTGGACACAATTTCACAAAATTGATATCAGAGAACTGGAGAAAATGGAGAAGGGCAACCCATACTGATAAGAGGCATGGGTAAGCTCAGCTATGAGGAAAGATTACCTAAACTAAATGTATTCTCTTGAGAAGAGGAGATTAAAGAGGGATATGATCAGCATGTATAAGCAAATAAGTGGTCTATATAGTGAACTTGGTGTTATACACTTTCAGGTCATTACAAAATGACATGGAGGCATGCTTTATAGGCACTATTTTTAGCCCAAAAGCGCATGAAAAACGCCCGTGTGAAAGGGGTCTAAGAGCTTTGATGCTGGATGCAATTCCTAAATGCACAAAATAAAACTGGATACTAACATTTACAGGTAATAACACCAGGGGTAGTTGATCCAGGGAATACTCAAATGTCTCCTGGGGGATCGAAAATAATTTTTTTACCCCTGCTGCGATGAATTGGATCATGCTTTATTGGGGTTTTTTTGCCTTCCTCTTGAGCAATTGTGGGTATAGCATTGTGTATATGGGGGTTGTTGATTACTTTTTTTTCTATTAGTTGAACTAGGTGGCCTAGTTGTATGCGCTTATATGTGCAAAGAAGATTGCCTTTTCAGACTTTGCGAGCGTTTTACTGCCCATAGAAGCTTGTCTAGGCTGAAGAGATTGTCGCTGCTAGGCAAAAGCTGGTATGCACCACAATAGGTGAGCGCACAGAAGAAAGCCTATAGTGTTAAACCTTAGCTTGTTCCTCATTAAACGCAGAGGGTGAAAATCCCTTTACAGGAGATTCTTTTGCATCCACCTCACTGTCCTCAATATCTTCCTCGAAGGGGATATAAAGTTCAGGATCATACTTCTGAAAATATTCAGATGGTGGAGGTGCAGAAGAAAGCTTTTAGGCTCTGGAGCAGAAGGTTCTAGAAGGGTAGAGTTTTCCAAATAAATTAGACAGTTGCAGTGAAAAATGCCCAATGCCTAGTAAACATGGGCCAAATATCGGGGGGGGAAATCGGCCGGTTCAATAAAAAACAGCTGACATTCAGCCCCTATGTATGTCAGCCAGTCCGACAGATGCTGTGTGGCTGGCTTCTGTCGTATGAGCATGCTGGAAAAACCAGCAGCCAATGGCAGAGTGCTTATCGGAGTGTTCTGGGAGGGGGGGGGGTGTCCCCCTGTGAGAACACAACAGCTCAGTGGGGGAGATCACTGCACTAACATCAGATTTTTAGTACAGCAGCTCTGGCTGGAGCGGTCAGGTTTTTTTTTTTTTCAACCCGCTGTCTGTTGCATGTCAGAGAGAGGAAGAATTAGGGAAAAGGAGCTGTGTCAATATAGGACCTTGCAATGGTGCAGGGGAACAGATATCACCTTGTCTTCCTTTTTTCACAGCTTCTCTGGGCCCTGTCCCCACCATTCCCAGGTGATAAACTCACAAAATGGATACAGACTAACCCAGGCACTGACTGATGCCCTGTGGCTGTGACTCAAAAACAGAAGGCAGCTAGGAGACCAGCAAATGTGCTTCTTGTGTTTCCATTGAAAATGGTGGGAGGAAGTGGGTCAGACTGAAGATAAAGTGGAACTACGTCACTCACCAAACCAGCAAAGTAAAACATTATAATAACGTTACCAACCAACAGTGTAATAGAGATATTTACAGAGGGGGACAACACAAAGTGAATAACATCCCACATATAAAAACAGGATCTGGCCACAAAAACTGGGAAAACCCTGTTCTACCTTATCCATGCTGCAGGTTCCTGGAGAGGACCAAACTTCAGCTGTCATAGTGAGCATACCCCCAAAAGAGTCTTTAGGGTCAGGGTGCCATAGGAATGAACAACAACGTTAGACATACAATGCAACCTGCAGCGAATTACACTTGTTGGCCCATGTGCCAAGGTGAGCGCTGAACCCAGCATTCAGTGCCCAAAGTAGAGATGGGCTGAACACTCCCCTCCCGAACAGGGCAAAAGTTCTGACGTGAACAGCGAACCCCATTAAAGGCTATAGGAGCTGAACAGGAAACATCAAAAGTGCCCATCTTGAAGGCGTATATGCAAGTAATTGGCCATAAAAGGGGTATGGGGTGTCTGGGTACTGCTCTGGGGGACATGTATCAATGAAAAATAAAAACAATCATTTTTTTCAGGAGAAGTGATTTTAATGATGCTTAATGAGCAACAATAAAAATTCCTTTAAATATAGTGCCTGGGGGGGGGGTCACGCAGCCGTAAAAAAATGCTTTGCACTTATTGAAGGCCGACCGCGGAATGCCTCCACTGCTGTTTGACAGTTCTTAAATAGGTAAGGGCAGGGTCACCTGGTGGCACCACCCCCTTGTGACGCCACAGACCGATGCATGCTGGGTCGGTGCCACTAGGAAACGTCACTAGGTGGCCCCGCCCTTACCTATAAAAGAATTGTCAGATAGCGGAGGAGGCATTCGGCAGTCGGCTGTCCAGTGCGTTTTTTTTTTCCGGGTGCAGAGGTGTGATTGATGATGGGTTTACATTGGGGGAGAATGTTTATTTATTTATTTTTTTTAATAAAGAAATTGTCAAAAACCATCTCTGTGTTTTTATTAATTTTTTGGTGAATGGCTAAATACACTATACTCATTCACATTGGGGGGTGCCAGGTTCTGGAAGCCCACTTCTAAAGGGGAACACCTAGATTCCGATAAGCCCCCTGCCCTCATGCCCCCACAAACAGCCTTGTCCCCAACATGGGGACAAGAAATTACATATTGCATACACATTTTATTCAGCGGTCAGCGGAGAACCCCATGACTCATCAGTTGTTAAGAACGCCGTGGCCAGCTTCCTGGCCCCGCTCCTTAACACCCAGATTTTACTGCGCCCTGATTGGGCAAAGCCTGCAAATTCGGGTGTTGCTCGAGTCGAACTGTTCGCCCAACTCTAGCCCAAAGCAAACATTACAGACTGGATCTGCTGCTGCTGAGTATTGTTCCCAAGATGCGCATCATGGGTAACTGTCTGGAAACTGCTACTGAGCCCTATAATAAGCAGTTAATAAGCAAGCAGTTGGAGCTTGATAGAAGTGTCAGTAAAAAGAGAAAACAAAAAAGAATGGTTTAGAAAACTTTAGAAGGATAGAAGTCTAGAAAACTCTAGCGGGATAGAGGTCCATCACAGAAGAAAACTTGAGTCCAGCAGAGTGGGTGTGGTTATAGGCGGATGCACTGGAGGCATTCCCTGTAAAGCTTTTGCCAGTGTCCAAACACCTGAGGGTAGTGTTATAAAACCAATGGTCTATGTCTTCCTGTCATGTGAAGATAATATATTTACAGTAAGACTAAACAGACTACAGGCAAGTTGTAGTCCACAGTTCAATGTGTGTACCTGAATCTTTTGCTGTCGACGTTTCTGCTCTTCCAGTTTTCTTGCCAGCGCGTGCTTCTTGGCACGCAGTTCTCGGAAATCATGCTCTGCCCCACTGCTGTCTAGATCCGAATCTTCGGTGTACTCCTCGACCACTACATCATCCTGGTAAAAAAAAAAACATTTATGAGCAGTTAGTGTGGGATTTACTAAACACTACTTGCACCAAGTATATTCTTCAATACTTGAAAGATTTACTTCCTTTCAGTGCAGAGGGGACTGCAATAAGTTTATATTAAGTTTTTTCTTTCATGTTTCTAGGGCAGATATGAAAATGAACGTGAAATATTGGTTGGTTGCTATAGGGAATAGTTCTTTCATGTCCTAACAAGTACTGTCCAATGGACACAGTGCTGAGATAAAGAAGTACTACAAATGGGGTTGTTACAGCAAGGTTAAACATATATATTTTTTTATAACATTTCCATTTTTTTTTACCTGCTAGTGGAACCATGTTTTCATGATGTTATTTTATATACCGTAGCTATTCCTAAAAACATCTGGTGGCAATTTGAAGGTCAGTGTGACCTTGCATAATTTAGTAACAACTGTTTCTAAAATTAAAGGCTCCTGGGGTGTGTAATGTTTACCATAGACTTGTGTTGCGAATAGGGAACAGTAAAGAAAAAATCATGGTGTACATGAAATCAGTTTATATTTTTTCAACATTATCAATTGGATTTTTACATTAAAGGGGTTGTAAAGGCAGCAGTTTTTTTTTTTATCTTAATGCATTCTATGCATTAAGATAAAAAAACCTTCTGTGTGCAGCCGCCCCTCAATACTTACCTGAGGCCCCATCTATATCCAGTGATGGGCACAACTGCCTTGGCCGTCCGGGACTCCCCTCTCGATTGACTGAGACACAGCAGCAGCGCCATTGTCTGAATGGACACGCGGAGCTGCAGCACGGCTTGTGTGCCCCCATAGCAAACTGCATGCTGTGGGGGCACGCGACAGGAGAGAGGGGCCAGGAGCACCAAAGAGGGAACTGAGAAGAGGGGCTGCTCTGTGCAAAAGCACTTCACAGAGCAGGAAAGTATAACAGGTTGTTTTTATTAGAAAAAAAAAATGAACCTTTAGTGTCACTTTAAGCTAATTCGTGCATTAAAAATAAGTGGTTATAAAAGGCTATTTTTTCCCCTACAATAAGATAAAAAAAAAAAGTTTATTCTTACCTGCTCTGTGCAATGGAGCACAGAGCGCTCCTTTACCTCTTCTTATGGGGTCCCTCGCTGGCATTCGTCAAACTGACAAACAGCAGCAGGAGCCAATGGCTCCCGCCTCTGTGTCCAATGCGAAGAGGAAGAGCACTTCTACTGGGACATTTTTTACCTTAATGCAGCAAATTCATTAAGGTAAAAATGTATTAACTTTAGAACCACTTTAATGTAAACTTGTGATTTGTCCATTCAGGGCATAGCAAAAGGTTCACTATGATGTGCCCCCCCCCCCCCCAAGCATGTACTCACTTCTGCCTTGTCCCCCCAAGCATGTGCTCACCATTTGGAGTCAGTAGATTAATAAAATACCCATGTATATTGGAGGCATGTGACTGGGCCAATCAGTGCTGTCACATGTGAGGTCCAAAGGGCTTCAGCGGGACCTAGCTTACATAAGGCTATCATTTACTACAGCCAGGTTAAATGGAGCGGAGTGTTAGTAAAAGGATGGTAAGTATATGCTAAAGAAAAGTTCTAAAATAAAGTGAACCTGTTGCTATAAATTTGCATAGGCAAATCATTAGTTCCCTTTAAGGCCGCCATAAAACATCATCAGACTTTCATCTTTCAGAATAATTGTGATGCAGATCTGTCATATTGTCAGCTGTAAGAATATCACTAAATAAGCATTAATATGGGGGGGTTTGGGGGAAGGAGGCAGATGAGCGGAGCTTCCATTTTTGGGTGGAGCTGCGCTTTAATTTCAAGCTCAGATAACTACATACCAAAGTTGCTGGAGCTACTTGTCTGCTCCACAAAGTAGCCTACATTTTGTAAAGTTAGGGAAGAGGGAGAATGCTAGAATCACCTATCACAGTACCAGATCAGAGCTGAATATATATTGTAACATAATGTAGGAAATTGGGAATATTTTTTTTTTTTTTATAGGGGTCCAAAGCAGATTAAACTGATGAAATATCATTTTAAAGTGAAAAATCTGCTTGGACAAAGCACTTAAAAGCAGATGTTGAGATATTAGACCAAAAATAAGTAAAATTACCTGCATGCTGTAAAATACTTGTGCGCAAATTCATGGCATTACCAGCTAAAGCAATGCCCTTGGAATGCGGGGAAATTGTGAACAATTGACATTTAATATATTTATGTATTTTGAAGATGAAGAGATTTGCTGTTTAAATTAGGTAAATATGTAGTGAGTGCATTATTAGTTCCTTTTTTTCAGGTATTAAAATTAACAATTAGAGAATGAACTAAGATTAGACGTTAGACAGAGGACAGACGTTGGGAGGCTAGACATGTAGACACAATTCAATTTTTTTTGTTTTCCTAATACAAAGACCTATATGAGGTGGAAAATAGTGTTCGCAGATGTACACAACCATTTAGCTCAGTGGAACAATGGTGACGGGCCACATTTTCTAACCTACTTGATCAATATTTTCCACGATGGCTGCTTAGTGACAGGAGTCTGCCTACCACAAAACAGAAGGTTATCCATTCAGCCGGTCAGGCTAATTTTATTTCATATCTCTGGACTGCTTAGCTTTTGCAAAGCTGATTTTCTGACACTTCTAACACCAGTTCTGCATTTTTGCTAATAAGCTGCCATATAGACCAGATTTTGACTATTAAGCCAACCTTCTTTGGTATAGAATGGCAGACCTTGCATGTAGTCCAGCATTCAAGCAGTATTAAACGGACATTGTGTAATGTTACATGCAGGAAAGGGGTTTACTGAATAAGCCCCCCCCCCCCCAAATAAGCCTCATCAGTGTGCGGATTAGCTTCTGCAACTGATCCCTTTGCATGAGGTCCAATATTTACATTCACTTTCACCATGAGCTTGTGACCGTCATTAAAGTCACATTACTTTAAGAGTTGCATTATGAGTTCAGTGTGACAAACACATTATTTTGTGACTTTATACCACAGTCTGAAGATGGAGCTGGGATTTCCTGTCAGAAGTCAGCACTTAGTGCTGAACCAAGAATTTCCAATCTAACAAATCAGCTTTTTGCGGAAGTTGATCACCCCCCCCCCCCCCCCCATTTGCTGCGATTGTTTTTGACATATACAAAATAATGGCGTATAAAGACATAAAAAAAAAAAAAAGATTTAATGTGTACATGACCTGGTCTGAATTGCCCTCAACTTAAACTCTATTTTGATTTACTGGGGCATATTAGATAACTCAAATAAGGGTGATGCTGTGTCAGAATCCGGGACACAGCATCATGCACAAAGAGGACAGATGTGGAACTGTCCTAGCAAATCCAAGACAGCTGCCATCTATGTTTTTTAATAAACACAAAAGAAAGTATGAACTAGTGTTTGTTATATTTGTCTGAGTTTCAACTTTAAGTGTATTTTGTTTAATTTGTACACAGTAAGAAGCCTAAGACCCCTATGTAAACTAATGCCGGGTACACATGAGCGGAACTTCCGGATGTTTTTTCCGACGGAATTCTGCAAGCTTGTCTCGCATACACACGGTCACACAAAAGTTCTTTAAACTTTCGACCATCAAGAACGCGGTGACGTACAAAACACTACAACGAGCCGAGAAAATTAAGTTCAATGCTTCCGAGCATGCATCGAATTGTTTCCGAGCATGTGTGATTTTTTTGCGCGTTTAAATTGCATACAGACGTTCGCATTTTCGGATAGGAACTTTTCCCGACCGAAAAATAGAGAATATGCGCTCAATCTTTTGCTGGCTGGAATCCCGCCAGCAAAAGACCGATGGAGCATACACACGGTCGCATTTTCCGACAAAAAGCTCTCATCTGAGTTTTGCTGGCGGCATTTCCGATAGTGTGTACACGGCATTACTCAGCAAATAAAGCACCCCTTTGCCCCTAACATATAGGTGCTACCTTTATTTTTGTACTTTTAATAGAGATTCTGGAATAGAAGACAAAACTGACAAGCTCAAAATTAAATTTTCTGTGTCTATACTATGTTTCAGATGTATAAGCTGTTAGAAAAAAAAAACAAAAAAAAACATTTAGATGGGTGACAGCATTTTAATTGACAATTGCACAGTTAATGCTCTTGTGCATTCATGTGATCTAGCGTACACCTGTGCTTTCAAACCACCATGTCTTGTGGTTGCAAATGGAAATAACATTTATGTGTTCTTTCCAAGACTGGCAATTTATTGCAAGGGGATCTTTAAATAAGCAGATGAAACAAAAGAAGTGATGGTGGCTATTATTTTGGCCTGTCCATGCTATCCCTTCCTGGAGTCCATCCTGAGAAGGAGGAAGGCAGGCAGATCACATAGAACTCAGTCTCACTTCCTCGTCTCTGGGCAACTCATCACAAGCTGAGGTTTCCAAAGAGGTACGTTTCAGCTAGCATGCGGTAAATGTCTGTTGAGATCAGGAGTTATATGTGGCTCCTGGTTAACTTCTGAGAGGTCAAGTGCTAGTCAAAAGGGTATTTAGATTGTATGTTCAGCTTTGCTAAGATGTTGGCTGCCAGAGTCCAACCCACTAACCAAAGGGGAACTTCACACTTACCAAATGACTACAAGCATTAACGACTGTGTGCGAGTGAAAGGAGGAGGGGACACCCCAGTGTCAGCAAAGGGTCACAAGTTCACCACGTCTGGTAGTCAGATCCATGCTCAAAACGTGAGAAACTAGCTACTAGAGAGAAACTCTGCCTATTAAAACAGCCACTGATCCATGGCACAAGGATCCAAGCAATTTAAATGTACAAGTGAAAAAAAAAAATCTGTAACCTAACAGAATTCACTCACACTGACGTCAAACAGAATTCCACGTTGGAAGTGTTTTTATTTCTGGTTTCCAAAAAATGCACTGCAAAAACATTTATCATCAGGATATTTTTTCAAAGAATGATTTTTTTTCCATGTCAGCGGGAAATACTTAAAAAAAAAAAAAAACTGAAGCAAAGCAAAAGATCTGTTGCAGACAGTAACATGATTTGATACACAAATCAAATATATTACACATACTAAAAAAAAGAAAAAATTATATATATAGAACCTGCTGGCTTTTAAGGAAATCTGTGCCGTAGGAAACTAACCTTCCTAACCTAACTAGCTTTGGTTTAGCTGCCAACTCCTAATCTTTAATAATTATTGTATTCATCTAAATACAACAAATTGAAAGATAATTAGGCTATGTTCAAACCAGGCGAAAGCAATTCAACAAAAGCTGCCATGATAGCATAAGCAGGCTGACAATGTTTACCACCTCCTAAAAATACTAGTTGCTTGGCTATCATGCAGACCACGGACCTAAAAGAAGTATGCAGAACAGATGTCTGAAGTCACAGGATATATGCTTATTCTAGGCCAGTGACTCAATTTAGAGAGACAGCCAGAAAACCAGCATTTTGTGGTTGGCAATGACAGTTTACATACTTCTCTAAGCATAGCTCACAGAAATGACATAAATGAGCCAACTGCAGCATGCAGTGTTATCTGCAATGTACATCACCATCATTTTATAAACATAAAACAAACAACTTTCTGCACAGAAAATCCAAGCTAGTGTGAATAAGCCATAAATGAGAGCAGAACATACCCAAAGTAGGCAGTTAAAAAAAATGTAAAATTGTTCTTCTTTAGATAAAGCGTATTACAGCAAAATAAAATGCTAAACCTATTTAGCTTCCTGTTCATATAAAAAGTATATTATCTATACATGTTTGGAAGGTGGTTAGTTACTGTATAAAACCAGGCTGCTTTTTATCCAAGAATGTGTCAAGAAAGACACTTTCATTTTTATTTTAAGTTTGGACTGCACATAGTTTATCTGAAAATTGTAATACCATTATAAACACAAAGAAAAGAAAATGAACGTACAGGAATAATAATAAATTATATATATATATGTATATGTATATATATATATATATATATATATATGTATATATATATATATATATATATATATATATATATATATATATATATATATATATATATATATATATATATATATATATATATATACACACACACACACACACACACACACACACACATATACACACACACACACACACACATACAAACAGTATATATTTATTATAAACCACTTAAGCTCCAGAAGGTTTTACCCCCTTCATAACCAGGGCATTTTTTGCTATTCGCCACTGCGCTATTTTAACTGCAATACTGTACCCAAATTAAATGTATATTTTTTTTGCACAAATAGAGCTTTCTTTTGGTGGTATTTGATCACCACTGGGTTTTTCCATTTTCATTATATAAATGAAAAAATACAAAACAATTTCAAATAAAACAATATTTTTTGACCGACCTGTGCTGTACTGAATGACAGCACAGATCAGGCAGTATATATACAGTGGGCGGGCCTTAGGCTGTTACATACATACAGATACAGTACTGTGCAAAAGTTTTGGGCAGGTGTGAAGAAATGCTATAAAGTAAGAATGCTTTCAAAAATATGTATTTTAATCATTTACTTTTTACCAATTTACAAAGGGCAAAGTGAACCAATAGAGAATAATCCAAATCAACATTTGGTGCGACTACCCTTTGACTTCAAACCAGCATCAATTCTTACTTTCACAATTTGTACACATTCAAAAAGTCAGGGATTTTGTAGGATTAGAATTAGGTGTATGATTAACCAATTATACCAAGCAGGTGATAATGATCAACAATTTCATATGCAAGTTGAAACACAGTCAACTGAAACAGAAATAGCTGTGTAGGAGAATTATAACTGGGTGAGGAACAGCCAGACTTTGCTACTCGGGTGAGGTTGTGGAAGACCGTTTCAGGTCAAGACACAAGGTAGCAACAAGACACAAGGTAGTTATACTGCAGCAGCAAGGTCTCAGCTAGGCAAAGATTTCAATGCAGATTGGGGTTTCAAGATGTGCTGTTCACGATCTTTTGAAGTAGTACAAACAAACAGGAAATTTTGAGGGCTGTAGCCAGTGGTTCGGCCAAGAAAACTTAGTGCAGCAGATGAAAGACAAATCATGCTTACTTCCCTTCAACATTAGAAGATGTCCAGCAGTGCCATCAGCACAGAACTGGCAGAAGCCAGTGGGACCCAGGTGCACCCTTCTACTGTCTGGAGAAGTCTGTCCAGAAGTCGCCTTCATGAAAGAATTGCGCCCAAAAAGCCATACCTTCGACGTGGAATAAAGGCTAAGTGACTCAACTATGCATGAAAACAGGGGTGCAGAAAAATGTCAGCAAGTGCTGTGGATTGAGGAGTTAAAATCTGAAATATCTGACTGTAGCAGTAGGCAGTTTGTTCACCGAAGGGCTGGAGTGCGGTATAATAATGTGTCAGAGGGCAATAGTGAGGCATGGTGGAGGTGCCTTTCTGCAAATGGAGTTGAAGATTTGGTCAGGATCAATGGTGTGTTCAATGATGAGAAATACAGGCATATATTTATCCATCATGCCATACAAACAGGGAGGTGTGATCGTCCCAAATGTATTCAGCAGCAGGACAACTACCCCAAACCTACTGTGCTGTTACATTTGTTGTGTGAGAGTTTATATAGTTACTTTCTTTAGCTATTGTTTATATGGTCTCAGTATAGTTGGTTATTATTCTGTCATCTCGTGGATATTGCACTATCTTTTTCTGCTTTCTTATCTGTGTTACGCCCATTTTTGTGATGTATTTCCTGTTCCTTCACACTGTCTTGTGGGGATAAAGATGGGCACTTGTCTCAGGGACACATGCGATTTGCTTGCATCCGAGAACACATTACCATGTTTTGACCTGCAAATACCATATTTCCAATTATCTACCACATCCTGTAGTCTGCTGTAACTGATGCAGTCAAAGATCTTGTGGACGGAAAAGTGTTTGGCGAGTTCAGCTATCTGATAAAGACTGCCTGCGGTGATTATATCTGCTTATACAGGCCAAGCAGAGAGGTCTCAGCAAGGGATAAGTTACTCAGCAAGGAATAAGTCACTATTACAACCGTTGGTCAGAATACATACAGCCATTGTCATCTTCAATGTCAAGAAGAACGAGGCGTCCTGGAAGTGATGGTTTGGCCCCCACAGACCCCGGATCCCAACCATAGAGTCTGTCTGGGATTACATGAACAGACAGAAGAATTTGAGACAGCCTACATCCACAGAAGATCTATGTTTAGTTCTTCAAATTGTTTGGAACAACCTACCGAGTTCCTTCAAAAACCACGTGCAAGTGTACTTAGAAGAATTGATGCTGTTTTGAAAGCAAAGGGATTTCGCTTTTTTTCCTTTAATTTCCATTTTCGTAATTGATATAAAATAAACTAACATTTCTATTTCTGAAAATATTCTTAACCGCTTCCCATTTGGCCTTTGCCTTTGTACATAAACAGCTGGACGGGAGCAGTGTCAATGTGGGTGGACGTACCCGTATTTCCTCCCACATTGCCTGCTCATTCACGCTCTGTAGAGTGCGCAGAGCAGGGATCGGTGACCCACTGTGTCCACCAAACACAGCTGATCACCGATCATTGTACCAGGCCACTGTAAGCAGCCCTGGTACCATATGATCGCTGTGTACATGAACAGTGGTAAACAATGATGTCATTGTTTACTACTGTGAGCACTCTGATTGGCACTGGTACCATGTGATTACTGTGATCAATCACAGCAGCCCAGTACTATGTGATAGCTGTGACCCTTCGCAGCATTGCAGCTGTACACAGAGTTTTATGAATGGATTTCACACAGTCTTTTACAGATTACCTATTACAGTGATCACTGTAATATACAAACACAGTATTTAAAAAAAAAAAAAAAAAAAAAAAAGCTGACCCCCCCCCCCCCCCAAAAAAAAAAATTTGTAACGAAAAATTATAAAAGTCAGACCACCTGATCACCACCACAATCATGTTGTCCTTAGTTACTGCCATACTAGTTACAGTGTCCACTGCCTTGGTTCTCCAGGGCCTCCAAAAATGTGATAGGTAGTCCAGAAAATAAGTGTGTAATTTATGTGCCTAAAACGCCTAATTTGGATTTTGGGCACCTCTATACAGCTAGGCTGTGAAAATCTCACATATGGAATCAATCCCCATACTCGGGAGGAGTAGCTGAATGTGTTTTGGGTGCAATTATAAGTCTGCCTATGATGTATGTGAGAAATCACTTAACCACTTCAGCCCCAGACCAATTGGCAGCCAAAGGACCAGGCCCCTTTTTGCGATTCGGCACTGTGTCGCTTTAACTGGCAATTGCGCGGTCGTGTGACGTGGCTCCCAAACAAAATTGGCGTCCTTTTTTCCCCACAAATAGAGCTTTCTTTTGGTGGTATTTGATCGCCCCTGCGGTTTTTATTTTTTGCGCTATAAACAAAAATAGAGCGACAATTTTGAAAACAATGCAATATTTTTTGCTTTTTGCTATAATAAATATCCCCAAAAAATATATAAAACAACATTTTTTTTTCCTCAGTTTAGGCCGATACGTATTCTTCTACTAAAAAGTGGCCAAATTGTAGACGACGTCATATGACGGCGGCCCGCCACAGTAGCTGCACCGTCCCGCCGTCATTTGACAGTGGGCGGTCAGCTAGTGGTTAAACAATACCAAAAGAAAGCTCCATCTCAAAACATGATAAAAAATTAAATTTGGGTACAGTGTTGGGTACTCATTCACATAGGGTGGGGGGCCGGGATCTGGGGGCCCCCTTAATAAAGGGGGCTCCCAGATTCCGATAAGCCCCCGC
This sequence comes from Lithobates sylvaticus, assembly GCA_028564925.1. Lineage (NCBI taxonomy): Eukaryota > Metazoa > Chordata > Amphibia > Anura > Ranidae > Lithobates > Lithobates sylvaticus. The sequence goes on from CM053027.1 coordinate 124,437,074, forward strand.
CCGCAGACCCCGACAACCAACGGCCAGGGTTGTCGGGAAGAGACCCTTGTCCTCATCAACATGGGGACAAGGTGCTTTGGGGTGGGGGGGCCGCACGGCCCCCCTTTCCCCAGGGCACCCCCCATGTTGAGGGCACGCGGCCTGGTACGGCTCAGGAGGGGGGGGGGGGGGGCGCTCGTTCGTCCCCACCCCTTTCCTGGCCTGCCAGGCTGCGTGCTCGGATGAGGGTCTGACTTGGATTTGGGGGAACCCCCACGCCGTTTTTTTCGGCGTGGGGATTCCCTTTAAATCCATGCCAGCTTGCGGAGCTAGCGCGGCGGCATTTACTGCCTACGCTAGCTACGTAACCTGAAGTTACGTTCGAAATGAACGGACTGCTCCGTGTGTGGGCAAGTCCGTTCATTTTCAAAAGTCCCGCGGACTTTTGGCCGGCGGATTATCCGCTGGAGAAGTCCGTGCGTGTGTGGGCAAGTCCACACCCTCGGAAAGTCCAGCGGACCTAGCTGGAAAGTCCCGCGGGATTGTCCGCTGGACTAGGTCCGCCGGCAAAAGTCCCTACGTGTGTACGAGGCATAAGTGTGACAGCGCTGAAATATGAAAACTGGCCTGGGCTGAAAGTGTCCAGGCATACACATTTATTTATATACAGTAAGGGGAAAAGTATTTGATCCCCTGCTGATTTTGTACGTTTGCCCACTGATAAAGAAATGATCAGTCACCAGAAAAACAAATTTCAAAAAAAAGTTAAATTGATTTGCATTTTAATGAGTGAAATAAGTATTTGACCCCTTCGCAAAACATGAGCTTAGTACAAAACCCTTGTTGGCAATCAGAGTTCAGATGTTTCTTGTAGTTGGCCACCAGGTTTGCACACATCTCAGCAGGGATTTTGTCCCACTCCTCTTTGCAAATCCTCTCCAAAGTCCTTAAGGTTACGAGGAGGATGTTTGACAACTTGAACCTTCAGCTCCCTCCACATATTTTCTATGGAATTAAGGTCTGGAGACTGGCTAGGCCACCCCAGGACCTTAATGTGCTTCTTCTTGAGCCACTCCTTTGTTGCCTTTATTCTGGGTCCTTTATTTTGGGTCATTGTCATGCTGGAATACCTATCCACAACCCATTTTCAATGCCCTGGCTGAGGGAAGGAGCCAAGATTTGACGGTCCATCGTCCCTTTGATGCTGTGAAGTTGTCCTGTCAAAGAAAAAAAATATGCTATACCAAAAGAAGGTAGGTATAGAATAATGCCAAAAAAAAGAGCCTCGGAGATAGTGTCCTGTCCCCTTAGCAGAAACACACCCCAAAAGCATAATGTTTCCACCTCCATGTTTGACAGTGGGGATGGGGTTCTTGGGGTCATAAGCAGCATTCCTCCTCCTCCTCCAAACACAGCGAGTTGAGGCCAAGAAGCTCGATTTTGGTCTCATCTGACCACAACACTTTCACCCAGCTCTCCTCTGAATCATTCAGATGTTCATTAACAAACTTCAGACTGGCTTGTACATGTGCTTTCTTGAGCAGGGGGACCTTGCGGGTGCTGCAGGATGAGTCCTTTGCGACGTAGAGTGTTACCAATTGTTTTCTTGTTGACTATGGTCCCTGCTGCTTTGAGATCATTAGCAAGATTCTCCTGTGTAGTTCTGGGCTGATTCCTCACCGTTCTCATGATCATCGAAACTCCACAAGGTGGGAACTTGCCTGGAGCCCCAGACCGAGGGAGATTGACAGTTATTTATGGTTTCTTCCATTTGCGAATAATCGCACCAACTGTTGTCAAGCTCTCACCAAGCTGCTTGGCGATGGTCTTGTAGTCCATTCCAGCCTTGTGGAAGTCTACAATCTTGTCCCTGACATCTTTGCATAGCTCTTTGGTCTTGGCCACGGTGGAGAGATTGGAAGCCGATTGATTGCTTCTGTGGACAGGTGAGTTTCATACAGGTAACAAGCGGATTAGGAGTACTCCCTAGAGTGCTCCTAATCTCAGTTCATTACCTGTATAGAAGACACCTGGGAGCCAGAAATCTTGCTGATTGATAGGGGATCAAATACTTATTTCACTCATTAAAATGCAAATCAATTTATAATATTTTTGAAATGCATTTTTCTGGATATTTTTGTTATTCTCTCACTGTTATAATAAACCTTTAGCCGACTGGGGGTATGGATTTCTCCAGGCCTCAGTTGAATTGGTGATTTTACAGAGAGGAAGATTTATTTTCTATTCCCTCTCTTTTTGAAATTAGTTGATTCAATAGTACCTGGTGGACAAGATTTGTGGACGGCTCTAAATCATTTGGCCCTTCTATGTTTTAATAACCTTATTTGGATGCTTTGATGTACTTGTCTTAGTGATTTTGATGCAAGTACAGCTGTATGTGTCTAAAATGAAATAACCATGTAATATTGTATTCTGGATTTATTTGCTGACTATTTTACATTTAAATCCTATAGAAAGTTTGCCATCTGCTATTCAACCCCTGATGAAGGAGAACACAGCTAATCTCCGAAACGCCGTTGGATTTAGGCAACTATTTTTGTCTTTTTCGCTTTTGTTTGTATATCTCCATGCATCCATCATTTTGTATATTTTATATGTATTTTTCTATTGTGTTTAATACATTTTGTATACTTTTTTATATATTTTCTACTTACTTGATTTAGGTTGTGCCTTTAAAGTCCCATCCATAGGGTTTTTTTCTAGTTCTTTATCTATTTGGGATGTGGCACATTTATTTTTATATTTATTGTATACACACACACACACACACTATATTATATATATATATACATACATACATACATACATACATACATACACACACACATATGTATATATATATATATATATATATATATATATATATATATATATATATATATATATATATATATATATATATATATATATATATATATATATATATATATATATATATACACATATACACATATACACATACATACACACACACACACACACACACACACACACACACAGTTGAAAGTATATCTTAAGTTAAAACTTTATTTATTTTTTATTTTTTTATAGAGCAGGAGATGGTTAGAACCCGATATTTTTTTTCCCTTTGGTCCGAGTCACATTAGGGGGGAGACTACCGTCTTGTAGACACAACAAAAAAATGTCTCCAAAATTAGAGGAACCTGCCTTTTACTCAAACTGGTGTCCCCACTAGGAAATAGCACTCCTATTTCTATTTTAGTGGCAACTAAATCCTTGCATTGTCTATATCCATCCCAATGACAATGTCTCCTGTGACAAATATGACCAGCAAGAACACAGCAATAAAAACTTGACAGATGTTCCAACCCTTCTTCATACTCTATCCAAAACGAAATAATAAAGAAATCTAAAAAAAAAAAAAACATGTTTTGGCTTTGGACAATGTTTGCAGGTCTTTTATTAACACTCTTTAAAAGGGAGGCACAGGCGAAAAGTTTCTTCCTCAGAATTGAAAAATGACTTTTTTTTTAGCTATTCTGTAATTTTCTTTTTTTTGAGTCCTCGTGTATGTGGCCATTTTGGCAAGTCTTTACTGAAACCTTTAACCACCACATAGAATACAGAGAACATACTGTTCCTGCGTCCAACCACATCTAAACCAAAAGAAAAGGAGGCTTTGCAGAGGCTCTATGCCTACTTAATCTCATCATACCCAAGGAACCATCATAGTGGTGATCTAAATTCGATAACAGGGAGGTCTTATTAAAAAATAGATTATACCTGGGCACCTTGGTTCATCTAACAAAAAGGCACTGTATGCAATTATTCTGGTCCTGCAGCTTCAATCCTGGACATTTAACGTCAAAGACCTATAGGTGGGCACCTCAGTAACTATAGCCAGCCAACATTTTTTAACATGCAGAAAATAAATAGCTTGGTATTAAAGTAGTATTAAACTCAAAACCATTTTTTTAATATTGTAACTTACCTATTCTTAAATGAGGTGGCTGCAAGGGTTTTTTTAATAAGTTTTTTTTTTTTTCCATTTTCATTTTGTGATCCA